>JAWQFJ010002832.1:0-2500 GCA_034096865.1 Theodoxus fluviatilis
TTCTTGTTGAAACCAGAAGCACTTCAAAGTAGGCTCTAAATATTGAGGCCTACATAGGCTACAAACTGCTCTAAGAATTTGTGGATACATATAATAAATAAAAACAGAATAGGTAAAAAACGAAAAAAATTGTATTTGGCCTTCTTGCCCCACGCATGGGGTCAAACGCCCATGACGAGGGGGCAAAACACCCATGGTGGGCGATTTGCCCCATAGTGTGAGGCATTTTGCCACACCTAAGCAGAGGTCATAGTAAAAGTCAAAAACCTAGAACTATTTCTACTGAATGAAGAATGATTTGCCCCTTAGTGTGAAGCATTTTGCCACACCTTCGCATAAAGCATAGAAACAGTCAAAAACCTAGAACTACTTCTACTGAATAAAGAATAAGGCAAGCGTCTCAACACAGGTTGGTGTCCTGAATGTCAGTCATCGGACTCGCAGTTGGGGCAGATGAATGTCGGCAGTCCTTCCGTACACTCCTCGTGAGCCCAGTGACGACAGCACTGGCACTCCACCCAGACCTCCCGTGGCCTGGTGCTGCTGTAAGGCTCACAGCAGATGATGCAGGGCCAGTCCTCCTCTTCGTCACTCGTTTCCTCAGCTTCTTGTCGACTTTTCTTTGCTCTCTTTCCAGCCTTGGCCTGGTTTTTCTGTTCTCCTTTCTGCTTCTTCTGTTTCTTGAGGGCATGTTTTCCTACCATGGCGTCTTTGTAGGGCGATGACGTCAGGACTGCCGCAGATTCTGTTTTTCGAGATCTTGGCCTCTTCACTGCCAGCTTTGGAACGGGGAACACAGTTTCAATGATCTTCCTAATCTCCTGATCAGACGTCGATGGAGTTGGCTGGGGTAGAGGCGGGAGGGATGATACAACTTCAGCGAGAGTGTCAACAGATTGTCGGATCGAAGCCTCGCCTTCCACAGGAGAACCGTCATCTGGACTGGCTGCGGTGGGAGATGGGCTGGGAAGGGATACGTCTTCATTGGAGGCTGCCGCTCTTTCCATTGGCTGAGGATCAGAGGGTCTTGCCTCTTGCTCGTCCGTGACCAAGGCCCCTTCAAAGTCAGCATCAGTGAAGACGTTGGGGTCAAAAGGCCAGATGCCACAAGTCTTGAAGCCTTTGACTGCTCTTTCAGGCAAAGCTGTTCTCAGGAACGCCTTACCGGATAGACCAGCCATATCGTAGATGGTGATCCTCCTCCCTGGATTAGTCACCATCCAATGGTCAGCTTCAGCATTGAAGTAGGTCCTATCCAGAGGCTGCATCTTGTGAGTGCTGTGAGGGGGCAAGGTGAGCAATTCGATGCCGTTGTCACGGCAAAATTCAATGGCGGCCAGAGTTTTGTGGCTGTGGTGACCATCCAGCAAGATGATGTGTGGGTCTTGGCGGGAGCAGCCAATGAATCGTGCGAAGTGTCGGAGCCATGTCAGGAAGAGCTCCGAGTCCGTCCATCCGCTCGGATTTGGAAACCCAGCAGCTTGTGGTGGTGCCTCTTTCATCAACGTGTCAGTCATTCTTTTCCTCGGAAAAATATACATTGGTGGCAGGAAGACTCCAGCTGCATTGCAGGCACAGATGAGTGTCACCAGTTCTCCACGTTCAGCACTCGTCACCTTGCCCACTTGACGTGTCCCCTTTTACGCCAGTATTTTGCCTGGCTTCTGGACTGTTGTCAGCCCCGTCTCATCCATATTCCATATTCTTGATGGTGAATATGTGTGACTTTCCAAGCATCCTCTGTACAGGTCAAAAAAAAATTGAACCTGCGGTTTGTTGAAGCCTACAGTGCGCGCAATGCTTGTTCCTTGAGGCTGTCGGATGCTCAGGTCATGACGAGTAAGGAAGCCTTGTATCCAGTCCTTCCCTGCCATCCGTGATTCCTTGTTAAACGGGTGGTTGATGTCGGCTTTCTCAGCTACGTCAAATGCAAGACGTTGCACGTCTCGGATCCTGAGCCCGTATAAACGTTTTTCCATTTCCAGCACATGGAACTTCAGCTGTGACTCCACGCTGGATGGAAGTGCAGAGCGATATCTACCTAAATTCAGTGTTCCAGGTTCGGCCACTTGTTGATCCCTGTGACGTCGAAGAGTACGTGCAGGAACACCGAACTCTTTGCTGGCACGAATCAGTGGCACCCCTTCTGTGACGGCTTTCAGCGCTAGCGCTAAGTTTCCTTGGCCATACTTGCCCCGCTCGGTCTTTCTTTCGTAGTTTCTCACCATTTTCTCTGCAAAAGTATATAAAACTCTGTCAGATTTACTTAGGTTTTTCTTTGCGTAAATTGAAGAACTCTGATTCTATCGAGTATATCATGTCTCTGTCTGTCTGTCTGTCTCTGTCTGTCTGTCTGTCTGTCTGTGTCTGTCTGTCTGTCTGTCTGTCTGTCTGTCTGTCTGTCTGTCTGTCTCTCTCTCTCAAACACACACACACACACACACACACACACACACACACACACACACACACACACACACACACAGAAGAAGATATATAC
>JAWQFJ010002832.1:5000-12500 GCA_034096865.1 Theodoxus fluviatilis
GAAGTTTAAGGTCTCCGTAGTCAGCAGTGTCGAGAGGGCACTTTCTACAGTGGCTGGAAGTCCATGCAGTTACTGGCTGTTACGGGGATGCACATACGAAATAACAAGGTCCCTGGGTTACTTACAGATCTTTATAGTTTTAGCATAAAACAGGCCCGCAACAGGGGTAGAAAATAAAAATAAAAATAAAAAGAATGTTACATTAGTATCTGTCTCAACCACAACATCCTCAATGACCCTCACTTTCTTATAAAATGTGTATCTACTCGTCCTCTACTCCACTCCCAATGGGAACAAGGAAAAAGCACAGCAGCACAAGTAAAATATCGGTCAGTCTTCTATTATAAAACATAAAAGCACGTAGGTCAACTCTTGACAAGTAAAACTATCGACCCGTATAAACGTTTGCACCAACCTTCCACCTCTGCCCGCTCTCTCTCTCTCTCTCTCTCTCTCTCTCTCTCTCTCTCTCTCTCTCTCTCTCTCTCTCCGTCTCTGCTGTGGTTGTGGAGCCGATCTCTTCTCTTCGTCTGCTTCTCTCTTCGGTGCCTCACCCTCCTCTTCTCTCTTCTTCTCACCCAGCAGGCAGACCGATCTCTTCTTCTCTCCTCTCCTCTCCTTACGCCGACTCTAGGCAGGCTGTAGGCAGACTCAGGCAGACTGGAGGCAGACTGGAGGCAGACTCAGGCAGACTGATCGCTGTCTTCTCGCTCTCTCTAACATAGCTATCGGCTCACAACCAACTCACGACCTAACTTTTCTCACCACTGTTCAGAGCCCAGAGCGAACACCGCTCACCACCCCGGGTCAGAACTCAATTTCTACTCACTCCAACTAACCAGCACAAAAAAACACGTCTCTCTCAAGTAAGATACTTTCGAAACCCATTTCCCCCTTACACTGGCATTTTGGCTTACTCTAATGCAGAAAACGTCGGCAGCGAAGCGAAACGGGCTGCTTGGCAAGAGAGAGAGAGAGAGAGAGAGAGAGAGAGAGAGAGAGAGAGAGAGAGAGAGAGAGAGAGAGAGAGAGAGAGAGAGAGAGAGAGAAATTTGCTTGGGAAAGTGGGGGTTAGGGGTAAAAGTAGGGGTGGGAGCACATGTAAGCCTTACAGCTAGGTGGCCAAATAATGGGGGGGGGGGGGGTATCACTCTACCCTCAGTGTTGATGAAGTTCTTTCAGTCGTCTCTCTGTCCATTTGACCTTCGATCCTTGACCGAGGCTTCAGGCAGGTGGAGAGGAGGTGGGCAGACAAAGGAAAGGGGCGAATGCCGGGAAGAAAGGACGCTGAGAAACACGTACACGAAGAGACTGCACACATAGCATGTAATAATGTGTAGAGAAATGTAATGAAACATGCTAGCACGCGCACTTGCATACACACACACACACACACACACACACACACACACACACACGCATGCGCCCCTTTACACGGCTGTGCATTGTTGCTCATTGTTGCTCATTGTTGGAAAGGCGCAAGGTGAGTAAAGCACTTCTCCAAAGTGCAACTCGTGGATCTGTGCAACTTTGACTGATCCACGCACTGCTGTAAGCAACTCCAGGTCAAGACCCTAACCACTGCAACACACACAGTGAAGACTTGTTTCCAGTTATTGAAGACAAGCCACTTGTATGAAAGACAATCTTTAATGACATAACCTGATTGATCAGTAGGTAGGCCTAATCCTTTTTAATACCTTTAAGAGGAGGCCAGATTGAGACTGCATGCGTGTGTGTGTGTGTGTATGCGTGTGCATGTGTGTGTGTATGTGTGTGTGCATGCATGCATGCGTGCATGTGTGTGTATGTTTTAAGAAATGTCAAGTATACAGTTAATTCATCTGAACATAAATCTAATTTTCTTTTTTGCTGAAGATGCTTTTTTTAACATGTATAGTGGACTCCCCTAGTGCTCATAGCGCAGGTAAGATGGGACAGCACGCATAGGGCAGGGAAGATGGGACAGCACGCATAGGGCAGGGAAGATGGGACAGCACACATAGGGCAGGGAAGATGGGACAGCACGCATAGGGCAGGGAAGATGGGACAGCACGCATAGGGCAGGGAAGATGGGACAGCACGCATAGGGCAGGGAAGATGGGACAGCACGCATAGGGCAGGGAAGATGGGACAGCACGCATAGGGCAGGGAAGATGGGACAGCACGCATAGGGCAGGGAAGATGGGACAGCACGCATAGGGCAGGGAAGATGGGACAGCACGCATAGGGCAGGGAAGATGGGACAGCACGCATAGGGCAGGGAAGATGGGACAGCACGCATAGGGCAGGGAAGATGGGACAGCACGCATAGGGCAGGGAAGATGGGACAGCACGCATAGGGCAGGGAAGATGGGACAGCACGCATAGGGCAGGGAAGATGGGACAGCACGCATAGGGCAGGGAAGATGGGACAGCACGCATAGGGCAGGGAAGATGGGACAGCACGCATAGGGCAGGGAAGATGGGACAGCACGCATAGGGCAGGGAAGATGGGACAGCACGCATAGGGCAGGGAAGATGGGACAGCACGCATAGGGCAGGGAAGATGGGACAGCACGCATAGGGCAGGGAAGATGGGACAGCACGCATAGGGCAGGGAAGATGGGACAGCACGCATAGGGCAGGGAAGATGGGACAGCACGCATAGGGCAGGGAAGATGGGACAGCACGCATAGGGCAGGGAAGATGGGACAGCACGCATAGGGCAGGGAAGATGGGACAGCACGCATAGGGCAGGAAGATGGGACAGCACGCATAGGGCAGGGAAGATGGGACAGCACGCATAGGGCAGGGAAGATGGGACAGCACGCATAGGGCAGGGAAGATGGGACAGCACGCATAGGGCAGGGAAGATGGGACAGCACGCATAGGGCAGGGAAGATGGGACAGCACGCATAGGGCAGGGAAGATGGGACAGCACGCATAGGGCAGGGAAGATGGGACAGCACGCATAGGGCAGGGAAGATGGGACAGCACGCATAGGGCAGGGAAGATGGGACAGCACGCATAGGGCAGGGAAGATGGGACAGCACGCATAGGGCAGGGAAGATGGGACAGCACACATAGGGCAGGGAAGATGGGACAGCACGGAGTTCTTTGTTTACCTTTGATTTTTTAAATAAATATTTTATTGTTGTTGCATTATTTTTTTTAAAGGTCAGTTGGGTTACCATTACTACATTTCCCCCCTTATCTCAAGTCTTTGCATATTTCCATGAAATAATGTGAATACTTATTTATAATGAAAATACTATAAAAATAGAAAATGTAATGTAGAAAATTTTAAAGAAATTAAATGTAATTTATATGACAAAAATGTAATTGCAGAATATTAACATTGAATTGTCACTGATACCTCTAAACAGCTTATGATACGAGTCCATCAATTCACCTTGACACCATTCACCTAGAGGTTTAGAACTCTGTACTAATGCAACAGCCTCCTGAATGCCATTTTTTCTGAAAATGCACAGTAAGTCCTGCAGTAGACAGTTAGACCTACATTAAAAGTGCATGACATAAATAAGTCATCAAGACAACAACAAATGAAACTAGCTAACACTGCAGATCACATGGGCTTCATAAAATGGTGCCATGCATGTACATGTGAAGTGGGATGCTGAAACTCCTGCAGCTTTCAAGACAACTTTTCTAGTATGTGGAAGCATGTTGCACTATTGCCTACTATTAGCAATGGTATTCCATATATACTCTGCAACTCTCAAACTCTGCGGTTAGATTCCCAAGCAACGGTGTTTCTTCAAGTTCCTTGCCTTACTTTCCTGAACCTACCCATCACACATCACCGGACTGGCCTAAGTCTGGTCAGAATATCATGAAATAGGAGATGCTCAAACTGAAATTGTCATCTTTCCTAGTCATTGGGTGGGGTCAGCAAGAGCAAATTTCTCTGTCCACTTTCATCATGGGTCCTGGCTGTACACTGGGGCTGCAGACAGGGCTGAGGGTCAGAGGCAACAAGTATAGTCTCTGCAAGCTAGAGGCAACACGTATAGTCTCTGCAAGCTAGGACAGGGCTGAGGGTTAGAGGCAATAAGTAGTCTCTGCAAGCTAGGACAGGGCTGAGGGTCAGAGGCAACAAGTAGTCTCTGCAAGCTAGGGCAGGGCTGAGGGTCAGAGGCAACATGTAGTCTCTGCAAGCTAGGACAGCAGATGGTTCCAGGGGTGGGCAGTGAGGGGCGGATTCGACACATATTACAAATGAATGCTTGAATAAAGACTGCAAACTTCATCTGGACGGATTTGACAGTTTGAAGAAAATAACAGGCACAACAGGGATTATGATTATCACAACTCAAATGGAATACTTCCCATGAATAGATCACATTTGTTTTACATCTGACCAGTGTAAAATGTGTTCTACTTGACAAACTTGGCCAGTACAGACATACATAATAACTGTAAGTACACAAACATATATATCCATGTTGAAGTACAATTTTCATGACCTTTCTGTAAATCCACTATGTTGTGTGATGATATGCAAGCATCCACAACAAGTAACATCACCAAACTAAGGCGCGCGTGTGTGTGGGTGTGTGTGTGTGTGTGTGTGTGTGTGTGTGTGTGTGTGTGTGTGTGTGAGTGTAAGTGTGAGAGTGTTTGTGTGTGAGTGTGTTTGTGTGTGAATGTGTTTGTGTGTGTGTGTGCGAGAGTGTGTGTTTTTGTGTGAGTGTGTGTGTTTGTGTGTTTGTGTGAGTGTGTGTGTTTGTGTGAGTGTGTTTGTGTGTGTGTGTTTGTGTGTGTGTTTGTGTTTATGTGTGTTTGTGTGTGTGTTTGTGTGTGTATGTGTGTGTGCATCTGTGTGTGTGTGTGTGCATGTGTGTGTTTGTGTGTAGGAGGAGTGGGAGCCAAGCAGTCCGTACAATCGACACACTGCCCCCAAAAGCTGCCAGAATGCAATCTGTGTTGTCATGGAAGACTCCAATGCTATTTGTTCAACACAAGCAATCCACAGGACTTAGAGTGTGTTTTTTACATGAAACACAGGAAGGGCCGTGTCACTTGACTTTGAGCACACTGAGGTCCCCACACACCAAGTCCTTGCCACTGAGGCCTCCATGCATGAGAATGGCATCCCTGGTGGCCAGGCACACGTGGCCAGCTCGGCCCAGCCTGCTGGTTCCCAGCTGATGGAAGGTGATGGCCTTATTGACCACAATGAGGAACATCTCCCCCACAGGAACCCGGGTACGCCCATCAAAGGTCTCCCCTCCATGGAGGAAAATCACGCTATGCCCGGCCACTGCCACGTGGTGCTTACGACCCGAAGGAGGCTTGCCCATGGCAGGAAGGGACGCAGCAAGGGAGTGGAGGCGGGGAAGGACCGTGTGGTTCTCCTCAGAGCCACTGCCCGTAGGCTCAGGGTACAGCTCCAGAAAGGCGTCTGACCTCCCCCCCAGGATGAAAAGCTTTGTACCCATGATGACCGTGGTGTGTCCTGAGCGGGACTTCACATCACGACCCACCTGAGGGAGAAAGATCAGTTCAGAACATCAAGAAGCATGGGCAAGTTGCTTGCTGAAATGACATCTTACACATGATCACTATGGCATGAAACATTCTCTTTGTCACACCCAGACATGGAAATGTTTTGTCAATTAGTAAATTCAACTGAGAATTTATTTGAACACAGTCCTAAGTATCACAATTGTGGACATGTGAGATCTGTCCAAGCAGATAAATGAGAGGTGGTCACAAACCAGCAAGAAAAAGCCATGAACAGAAAGTGCTATGGGAGGCTGTGCTTCAGCAAGACATGGACACATACTTCCAGATATGTCACAGAAGAAAACCAGCAGCAAACACTGCCTTTATGATACTTGACTGACATCTTTAAAAAAGAACAAAGACAGCCAAGATTAAAGGCTCTGCATCCACTTGTTAAAATGTACAGCAGAACCTTGGAATGCAGCCACCCTGGAGATGTGGCAGCTTGGTATTCACAAAACCCTTTCCCTTGCATTGGGCTCAATTTCCAGGCAGATTCTTTAGCTGTTGATCTGTTTTGTAAAGGCTTCAACTTCTTTCCAAGTTGGCTTTCACTGAGGCCATGGCATCTTCCCAATCTTTCTTGTCAAGTCCTGGCTTTCTCTTCATGCTTCCAGACAGAAGGAGCAGGAAGGAAAGGTAATGCAGATTCATGAAACATTGCAATTCTGCCTCCCCTGTTGACATTGGAAATGCTTAAGTAAATCCACTGGCTGGTTTTGTGCATCACTAGCACAGTGACATCAATAGAAGTCTTTATGCTGCTGTATCCTGCCTGCATATGCCTGTGCACAGGCTTTCCTCACAGTGCAGACTGGCTGGCTTACATCAAAGATTATAGGTAACCTATAATCTTTGCTTACATGGCCAAACACCACTCCGAATGCACAAACCCACCCAGCGCCTGGAATGTGTCACACCTGGGGACCATTGCCTAAACTCCTGTGTGGGCAGTCAGGGTGGCTGACTGTGCCATGCTGTGTGAGGAAACTGTCCTGACTTCCTCAAAAAACACAGTGGTACCAAACATTTCCTCTCTGATATTTCCTGTCACTGAATTCACCATCATGTGACAGAGAGAGAGAGAGAGAGAGAGAGAGAGAGAGAGAGAGAGAGAGAGAGAACCAAGCAGATATCTATCAAAATTCTGAGCAATGGAGAAATTATATACTGAAAACTACAGATTATCATATATCCATATTCAAGAGAAAGCAGGGCTACATCTTTCAACCTGTTTGTCTATAACCCTTGTAGCACTCACCTCTGTATATCTAAATTTGCTTTGCACACTTCCTGACAAAAGGTACACATTTCCAAAACGACGTTGACTACGAAGACTGCCTTCTCTTCCAATGACCATGATGTCACCATTGCCCATCAGAGTTGCAGTGTGGGAGCTGAGGCCACCATCATCAGGGTAACCTGAAACACTGGGCTTGAGCCAGCAGCCATGCTGGGTGTCAAAGGCATAGAGACTGGACTCTCGGCTCTTGCCGTTCCAGCCCCCAATGAGAAGAATATATCGCCCCTCCACACCCAGGCAGGCGTGGTGACTCAGGGCAGGGCTGCCAGGGGCATTGATCTGTGGACATACAATGCAAAGCTAAATAGAGACATGATTTTCCTATCACAGTGACAGTAAAGCAAAGTTAAAATCATACAGCTACATTTGCTTGAAACAGTAATATGGCTTTTGACTTGCATAAACATCAGTAGCAAAGCTGACAATAAGTATGACTTTCCAATTAACCTGGCAGCAATGAATATGTAGCCCTCCACCATGAAACCAATCTTGATCAATTTGAATGAGTCAAAATGCTACTCCAGGCTAGAATACATGCACAGTTGATGGGGATTAATTTCAATTAAATGTATGTTGACATTTTTCCAGAAATGCATTCCTCACATCCTAAATGTTAATTCATGATGGCATAAAAGAAGGGTTAAATTGATTTCATTGCCTACTTTCAAACACAGTTATATTTC
>JAWQFJ010002832.1:17500-51247 GCA_034096865.1 Theodoxus fluviatilis
TGACCCCAGCCCTCCCTGGGGTCCTGTGCCTCGCCCCTTGGTTGCCATGACCTGGAGACAACAGACATTCTTCAAGCACACCTGGAGCTATGTGCAACATGCTCATCTTTTTCCAAGGGTGTACAAATATTCCATGCATGGACCTCTTCCCTCCACACAAGACTGATCCTTACAAGCTCTCTGATGGAAAGACAGCTGATGATTTATCCCAATAACATAGGATTAAATGCAAAATATTTTTGAGACTCAAATTGTGAATTGAAAAGCACTTGATATTCTAAGTACTAGTATAGCTTTGATCTGTATCTTGTTGACCGACATCCATGTCAGATGTCATAAGTAATCAGAATATTTTATTCATTTGAATAATGAAAAAATTGGACTTTGATGATTTTAACCTTCATGTCTCTGTAGTGCCTTTCTCCACCTTTGACAGTTTTCCTTTTCCATCCGTCTCCGCCCATTGCTGTCAAATGTTCATAGGTTAACTCATAAGTCCATGTAAGGTAGACAAACAGATTAATTGCCTGTTTTGCAAAGAAGCTACAAAAAGTAGCCTAGGATGGGCAGAACAGGAATACCAGTCAAGGGTGGAGAAAGACGCTACAGGGACTTAAGAGCTAAGCTGAAAATTTCATGTTTAGGAAAACAAACAAACAAATAAAATGCCGTGGGCTTGCAGAAGAGGTCACATACATCTAGTGGAAAAGGGGATGTAAAAGGGAATCAATGCAGGTGATAAGCAGGAATGCAGTCAAGGTGAGTAGGCACTAATTGATGGCAAGAAGACAAAAATGAGAAAGAACTGCATATGAAACCTCTTATAAGGTGAGAGAGGGATGTGGGACACTCAGCTTACACCTAACTAGCACAGGGAGATGTGGTCACTGGCCCTCGGCAGGGCGGCGCATTGTGTGGCATAGAGCCAGTGCAGATAGGTAGCAACCAGGGATGTTTTTCTCTCTGGCGAAAGTGCTGCTTGATGCCCCCTCATTAGCTCGAACTCCTGGCTGCTGGGCTTTCCGGGCCTACTTCTGTCTTAGAGCAAAAGGTCTTTGAAGTGAGTACCTTGACTGGATATGGTGGATGTCCCCAATAAGAAAAGACGTAGACCATTTGTTGGTTTATAATCTGAAATGTTGGATTTGTTTTCTTCTTGGGAACATCCACCATACCCAGTGAAGGTATCTACGTCAATAACCTCTTGTTTTTCTTTCACTGATTTGACGTTCCCACTGTCACTTGATCTACTACTCCAATAGATAGCCTTCAGAAGGTCAAGCCCAACCCATGCAAAGCAACAAACTGGTAGCCAAATCCTATCTCCAAGAAACATTTACCTGCTCATTTACCAATCAAAAAGAACCCACCATTTCTTCAGACAAGAGGATCTGCTTGTACATGGAAAGTTGTCCATCCCCAAAAATGCCATTGTTACTTGTGTGATGATGGAGATGGGCTAGTAAGATTCGATTTGTGGGACTGGAGGCTTAATGGTAGGAAAGTAGATGCAGTGTGAGAAGGCATATCCTAGCTCCTTTCCACAACTCTATTGATCCCATTGGTGCAGGAGCTGCTGGCTGACATGTAGGATAGGGAGGGGGGAAGGGGTGCGGGGAAGAGGCCAGAATGGGTTCCAACCCAAGAACATTGTGGCAGTGGTGTTTCTGGCTTATGTGCCTTTCTCCTCTAACTAGTGGATGCACAGACCTCACAGGAGCCAGGGTGTGGATTGTTTCCTTTGGGTCCTGAGCCTGTGCTTCAATTTGGCAGAAGAGAGAGATTACTTATTAAAACTTATTTTGAAGTTACTTTTTCTAAATGTTCCCTCATTCAGCATTACAAAGTCAATCGAATGAATCCTATGCCATTGCAAGTAGCTGTCTTACTTGAGGGAAAACATAAGGCTTATAGTTCAAATGTTACAATTCAGATACCACTGAGGGAGAATCGTTCACTGGCCTCAGGTCACGCTTAATTTAACAAGTAAATCCCATTGCAGCTGCACCAACTATCAGACTATGGCTGAGAGAGGTCACAGAGCAGTCAGCTGTTCAGCTTGTTTTATACACAGGATGGGGGGTGGGGAAAGAGGTCTGACAACAGGATGGGGGTGGGAAGAGACACAAGCAAGTGTGTGTGTGTGTGTGTGTGTGTGTGTGTGTGTGTGTGTGTGTGTGTGTGTGTGTGTGTGTGAGATCGTGACTCCCTCTGTTGATTCGAATGAGGCATTACTGGGAAATTTCCAGTGTCGCACAGAATTACTTCCCTTGAAAATCCCCCAAGTCGCGAACGCCCATTGCAGTCCGGAACCACACGTGGCCCAACTGTATGGGTTTTGCAATCGGTATGTGTTTAGAATTATTCACCATTCAAATTCATGCATCACCGGAAAACTTACGGTGCTATAAGGCTAATCGGTTCCCAAAAAGGTCGATAATATTTGTAAAACCGCTGGCCTGTGCCTTACAGTATCACCCAACATGGCTGCCGATTATCACCTGAAAAGAAGATATCAAATGCCTTAGTTTATAAACCATGTGTTTGATATACTTACCAATGTGTAACTTACAGTTGATTTTACACGACTTTATATTAGACAATAAGATGCCCTGGGTACTTCTAATTTTGATAAACCATGCGATATCTGAATGCTCGCACACTGCTTTGTGTTCGGTTCTGATCAACGAGTGTTCCCTTACGTCAGTTGCCCGGATGTTGTAAGGTTCTGCGGTTGCTGAGTAAGTAATTGGCACACGGTCGCGAATTTATTGTTGAAAGAATGTTGTTTTTCTTTCCATACTTAGTTGTGTGACGTTATCGAATTGTTCTCTAGCATATTTTCAGTTTAGCAGTTTTTATTTATTAATACGGATCATGCGTCGCAACAAATTGTAATGTAAGCGAAATTGACTTGTGAACGTCCCACCCGATTGACGGTGAAATTGAGTGAACTGCTTTACAATAGTTACCGCGGCACAAAGTTCAGTTCAACGTTAATGGTCAGGTATGTATTTATGCGTAGATAGATGCATTAAAGTTAGTACATGTCTTGCATTTCGTTTTGTTTTCATTGGGGAACTAATGACGCAGATTTCTGATTGACATCGAGTGGTTAGATTGGTAACATTTAAATTTTAATTCAAGGAAACCAAGTATAGTGATCGTGTTTCCATCAATAGTACTGAACACTTTTGAATTGTTAAAGGTTTACTGATTGTGAAATGCAAAACAAAAGCTATCCATGGTGTATCAGGATTCGTTTCACAAGTGATAAGTGATGTGCATATGAAGACCATGCAAATATATTTTATAAATGCTTATAGTGACCCCATGCGTATGCAATTACAAATAGCATCATGCTGAGAGAAAATGCAAGATGGCATATGAAAGATCTGTGAATCAACTATCCAATGGCCACATGAAAGTGTGCTGTAGGTTTATAGGTCATCAAAGTATTAACTAGCACTTGCTCCCTCAAGTCATGTGCAGGTATTCCTACTCAAATATCTTCTGTTGTCTTGCCCAGTACATGCATTGCATTTACTGTTTTTTCTCAGATGGAAGTCTGGTCAGACAATCCACCTAAGAATGAAATGTTGCTGACAATAATCAAATGCATTTGCTTGAGAAATGTTTAATATTAATGTCTTTTGGGTTAGACTTCCAAAGGCAGGTCCCACTAGTGGACTCATCCACAAAATGCCCAACCCTGTCAGCTTGTGTGTTAATGTAATCTTTGCTGTCTCTCCTGCACCCCTCTTCTTGGATGAGTCCACTAGTGCGGCCTGCCTGCAGATGTCTAACCCCCTTGTTTGCTGCTGATTGACTTGCTACAATGATAGTTTTGAAATGACTGCTTATTCAACACACTTTCAAGTTCATTCCACATTCCATTTTCATCCTTGTGTACCTTCCTTCTGTGTGATAAAATTACAAACTGACCCCCTGCATCTCTCTATGCACTTTATGAGAGAAGGATAACCTGAACATTGTGACTTGTTCTAACCAGCTCTAATGATTTTCGTGATCAATGCCTTTACATAGCCTACAAAGGTTGATAGGCCATAAAAATTCACTCATCCATCCATTCATCCATCCATTCATCCATCCATCCATTCATCCACCCATCCATCCTCCCTCCCTCCCTCCTTCCCTCCCTCCCTCCCTCCCTCCCTCCCTCCCTCCCTCCCTCCCTCATCCCTCCCTCCCTCCCTCATCTATCCGTCCATCCATCCATCCATCCATCCATTCATCCTTGTTTGATCCATTTGGTTGTGTATCTTTCTTTGTGTATTATGGAATGGATTAATGTTTTGACATACATTTTTGTTGACTTTTCCAGAAAAAAGTGAAAATGTCAGCAGATCTACCCCCCGAGTTTGACTTTACTCTAATCATGAACAACCGAGTCAAACATTGGAACATGTTTGATGAGCTAGTCAAGGCAATTGAGAATGGTGACAAGCAGGTATGTACTTCTCCAATGAGCTGGTGTGTACTCACTTCCTGTTTCACATCTCTGAGGTTCGTCTTTTTCTCTGCCAGCACAAGTTTTTGCACACAAAAAAGTTGTGGTTAAGGTAACATTGCAGCCACCAAAAAAAGTGTCAGTAAAGTGACCTGAACTTTTTTCCTTTTTTTCTCTTTTTAAACGTGACCAGATTGAACATAAACCAAACTTTCTTTCATTGAAAATGCTTTTATAAACCTAAATATTGGATTCCCTAAGTGCTCATAGGGCAGGGAAGATGGGACTGAAAGCATCTGTAAGAGGAACTCGAACACTCGCAGAACTTGAGGCGACGCTGGGGTGATGAACGCTTTATTTTCCCCAAGCTAGCACACCAAATATAAAAGAAAGGACGCTAACACCCTTGCCTTACGGAGATTCTCTATCGGCTAAACCCCAACATAAATTCCGAATTCAGATCTACCATATTTCAACTGCCCAGTCTCCCGTCCTCCCTGACGTCACACAACTGATGACGTCACGTCCGCGCAACTCCAAAAGAATTTATCGTCTGATAAAGCTGCGGAGACCATCAGCTGAGCTATGAATAGCCCAGTGCTGGCTCCCTTTACACATCTGACAGTTTTCCCTCCACACTGACCAGTAGACAAACCAGTGATATTATGACCTTGACCTTGAAAAAAGAATTTGCAAAATTCATACCCCACGTGACTGCCTGCTCCTGCCAATCCGACTGCTTTAGACAATGCTAGGAGCATGCGCAAAGGGAGGTAACAACCAATGCCACGTGCATAACCGCATAACGTATAAAAGCAGGAGCAGACAGTCACCTTCCTCTTTTGACTTTTTCGCTCGCACGTGGATTTAATCGTGCTGGGGATTTACCTCGATTACTTGTGTGGTTAAGAGTTTGCAGTTTCCCTTCGCTGGAGCTTGGGGAAGTATCTCGGTTTTGCCGCTGTTTGGCGTCAGGTTTTGACGTTTCGTGTGGCATGGTTGAGCACATGCGCTGTGTGTCTATTGCGTTAGTGTGTCGCTACTTTTCCGCGTGTGCGAGACTGGCTGGTGTTTGGCTGGTTTGCTTGCCTGCATGTTCGTTTTATCGTGGGTTGTGCGCTCTACTCGTGTCGGTGGCCATTAATAGGCTACCGGACTCGTTATGGCGCACTGCGCCANNNGGTATGTATCGTGCGGTCAGTTGTGGCCAGTTCCTGCGCCCTCGGATAGTGGCGCGATGCGGCATTCTGACGGAAGGCGGTCCCGTGCTCCCCACGGGTCGAGCTTGCGGTTAGACAAAGGCAGAGCGGAGCTCCCAGCCATCCAGCTGACACTGCTTGGTCCGGTTGAGCGTGCTGCCTCCCTTCCCGTGCACTCCTCTGTGCCCCGCCCCTGCGCTCCCGTCAGGTCGAGCAGGGCGGAGCGGCACCCCACCGCGCTCCCGCAAGGTCGCGCTTGCGGTTAGACCAAGGCAGAGCGGAGCTCCCGGCCATCCAGCTGACACTGCTTGGTCCAGTGAGCATACCGCCTCCCTTCCCGTGCACTTCCCTGTGCCCTGCTCCTGCGCTCCTGTCAGGTCAAGCAGGGAGGAGCTGCACTCCCACCGCGCTTCCGCAAGGTCGAGCTCTGCGGTTGGCCCACGGCAGAGCCTTGCTACCGACCGTTCAGCAGATGATGTTTGGTTCGGCCAGCACGCCGCCACCCTTCCTGTGCAATCGCATGAGCCCCGCCCTCACTCTCCCGGAAGGGGGAGCGGGGCGATGCGGCGCCGGCATGAGTCTGTTTTTTCCTCTGGCTCCGTAGTCGTCGACTGTGTTTCTCCCTGCAGGGAGGCGAGTCTCGAACGACCGGAGCAGAGCCTGGATGCAAATGATACAAGTTTTCAGTCATGCTGTTCACCTGAGGTGACTGCTGCACAGGGCCTGGTCCTTCTTCCAGCCCTGGAGGTGGTAGCATCACCAGTGGAGGTGGAAGGGGTGGGGGTGGCACCACCATTGAGGGTGGAAGGAGTGGGGGAGACACCACCAGTGGAGGTGAAAGGGGTGGGGGAGACACCACCAGTGGAGGTAGAAGGGGTGGGGGAGGGACCACCATGCAGTTGCTTCAGACTGCTGTAAGAATCTCTTATAATCAGTCCTCTTGTGGTATGCTTCAAAGCAAGGAGTCACACAGAGGGGTCTGTAGAGTAATATTTGGGCAAGCTTGACTTGATGACGAGTCCAGTGTTCAAAATGACTGCAAGAAACACGCACATTTCGTCTTTGGTGACAGGTTTCCAAAATTCCAGCTGCGAAGTCGAGAGTGCAGCGGCGGATTGGTCATGCGGATCTTCTTCTCAGCATACAGATTCGTCTGGTCAACCATCACTTCTACGATAGAGTCATCGATGAACAGTTTGAAGAAATCAGTGGGCTCTGGGTTCGAAGGCAAATTCACACACAGCTTTGACTCACCCGTGAAGGGGCATCGCATCACTTCGCTAGCTCCTCTCCCTCGACCAGCCATTGTTTACATTTTTATTGTCTCCGATCTCGCGCCTGGGCGATGGGAGACAGGTTGTTTTCATCAGGGATGCCTCTTTGAATTGCTAAGTCTACATTGTCATCACTGTCATCATCGGAATCTTCACTGAAGTCTAGAAACTGCACATCTTCGAAGAGATTTCTAGGATGCCGGCGCAGAGCAGCAACTGCAAAATCCAACGTTCGCTCGACGCACAACAACAACGGCTAAATTTAGCTTGCAACCTCGTTCTCGCAAAAAAATCAAGTGATCTATGATAATCAAACCAAGACCCTATCTCTTATCTCTTGGTAGAGACCATTCTCTGCAAGCTAAACGTGCCTATCATGGAGCTGTAGAGCTAAGACGACACATGGGGTATCGAGTGCGTCTTAGTACGCGACTGCCACAAAAGCGCAGCTAGGAGGAGCGCGTCTCAGTACGTGACTGCCACGGTAAGGGTTAATTCCGTTCACGACCCCTCCGCGTCTGTCGCGGAGCCTCTTGCTTTTCCTAAACCCTTTCACCCTGAGAAGGTAAAGGTGTTGGAAGAGGAGGTCGCTTCTCTGCTAGTCACGCAGGTTGTTCAGGAGGTGTCTCTTGCTTCACCAGGGTTTTACTCCCGAATTTTCGTGGTTGCGAAACTTTCTGGTAGGTTTCGCCCGGTTCTAGACCTCTCTCAGTTGCAAGTCTGTTCGCGAGGTGCCTTTTAGATGGAGTCTGCCAGGTTGGTGCGTGATGCAATCCGCCCCGGCGTTTTTGCCGTGTCTTTGCACCTGCAGGATGCGTACTTCCATGTCTCTGTGCTTCCGGAAATGTTGAAGTATCTGCGCTGCATTTGGGGAGACGGGGTTTTCCAATTTGTTTCCCTTCCATTCGGTCTGTGTACTGTTCCTTTCATTTTCACCATGGTCACCAAGCAGTTGGCGATGTTGGTAAAAGGCAGGAGAGTTCGTTGCGGATTTACCTCGTTTGGTTGGTTTTCTTCGCTCGTCTCGGTATTGTGCCCAGGACTCGGGAACACTTGTCCAACTTGCCAGAGCCTTGGTTTCCACTTCTCATTGAAGAAGTCTGGTTTCCTTCTGTCATCTTCATTCCAGTACCTCGGTAGGCAGTTCGACACTTTCTCTTTCTCTGTCCGTCCGTCCGTGGACAGGTTGGATCGTTGTCAGAGCTACTCTCTCACTTTCGTGGTGTGGAGAGCGCTCCCTTTTGTTCTTTTCTCTCCTTGCTTGGCAGGGTGGAGTTGGTGGCTACCCTGTTGGTTTTGGCACGGGTCAGTGGCAGCTTGCTAGCCGGGTCTCCGACTGCTCCGTTTTGATCAGATGGTGGTTCTGAGGGAGTGGTTTCCACGGTGTTCTTTCCCGGGAGTTGTATGTGCTGACGGATCATCTGAGCTGGAGGGATTAGTTTCTGCCTTCAGCGTCCTCGCATGATTCGGGTCATGCCTTGCTGGCCTGGAGCTGCCTCGTTCTCTCATCTGCTGGTTCTGGCAGATGGGGAGCGCATCGAACGCAATCTCTCTGTGTGCACTCTCGGGCAACCTCGTTCGGGCATTGGCCATTCGAATGTTCACTTGTTGAAACTTTCTGCTTGGCGTCTGTCGGACACAGGTTCACTTGCTAGTTCTTTGTTTCAAGGTTCCGGTTCGTTTCACTGGAATCTTGTGTTTTCCAGCGTCTCACTAGGTGCGTGTCTGGTGCGTGCACTCTTTTGTTCCGGGCGCAGACTCAGTCCTGTCATTTCTGGCTCTTACATGTAGTCACGCCAAGGTGTCTACAACGTCCATTCTTGCTGGATACGCATTTGCTCACGGATGTGTACAAGAATGCGTTGCTTGATCCTCCTGCTGGTGCCTCTCGGAGTTGGTCCTCCGCAAGGTTGCCGCCTCTGTCGTGTTTGCCAAGTAGGTCTCTTTGGCTCAACTTCTGAGGGCGGCCTTCTAGCGCAGTGACTGTGTTTTCACAAGCCACTACTTGCGAATGTTCGAGTTCGTCGTCTCAACGACACCTTTAGCATCACCGGGTTGGTTGTTGCGGGTTCGGCTGTTCGTTTTTGTTGGTGATGGTTTCCTGGCTTTGTCAGGTGTTCATGCACAACTCACCTCTCATTGCTGGGCAATCATATCACTGGTTTGTCTACTGGTCAGTATGGAGGGAAAAACTTGAAGAAATTTAAACTAATTTCTATGTTTTCCTGACATACTTACCAGTAGACAACTTAATGTCCCACCCACCGCCCCGTTTGTGCATTGCTCGGGTTCTCTCAGCAGTGTCAAGAGAGGCAGGTGACTGTCTGCTCCTGCTTTTATACGTTATGCGGTTACGCACGTGGCATTGGTAGTTACCTCCCTTTGCGCATGCTCCTAGCATTGTCTAAAGCAGTCGGATTGGCCGGAGCAGGCAGTCACGTGGGGTATGAATTTTGCAAATTCTTTTTTCGAGGTCAAGGTCATAATATCACTGGTTTGTCTACTGGTAAGTAAATAAGTCTAAAACCATTTGAAGGCTTCTGACAGTTTACTGCGCCTTGCAAACAATGTCCACATGTAAAAAGCAAAAGAGAACAGTAACCGACGTTCTTTACAGGAAGTGACAAAACGGAATGGCGAGTGACGTCACATGGACGATGGTGAGTGACGTCACATGGACAAACTACTTGTCTCTCAAAATTATAAGCAAACACCATAATACTTTACGCCCCCCCCAAGTCTTTAGAGAGTCCTGAACAAGACTGATTTGTGATAATGGGTGGCGGCGTGAATGTAGATATAAATGAAGAAATAAAGTCGAATCATTGAAAACGAAAGAACGATAAGACTGAAATGTCATAAAAGTTCATGGCCTCAGTCGGAGGGAGCGGGTAGTCTGGTCATATGTCGGTGGTGCGAAAGTCTCTTTCAAACCAGGCTTGTTGAACGGCTGGAGAGCCCGCAGCGCCCTTGGTGTCCGCCTTCGTGGGGCGTCTACGTGGGCTGGTGCGGGTGGGTCAGACACAGGCTGGACATCTGCGTGGGCCGGTGCGGGTGGATCAGGCACTGGCTGGGCGTCTTGGCGCGTGGTCATCGTCGGGGCTTTAGGTAGGTCAGGGGAAGCCTGGGGGGCAGGAGTGATGGGTCCGGGGACTGTCAGCAAGGGTGCACGAGTGATGACAGGGACGTACTTTCGGAGGAATTTCCTGTTCCGCAGGGTCACTCGCCCAGAGCTGTCAACTCGAACCACATATTGGTCAAATTGGCGGACCTCAACGACGATGCCAGTTTTGTCCCATTTTGTTGGGTGGGGTCCGGTTTGATTCTGAATGCGCACATGGTCGCCGATGACGAGGGGAGGGAGCGGACGTGTGTGGGCTGATAGACGTTCAGCTGCCCGCATATGCCGGTTGCGTAGTGCGTCTTCCCTATTGGCGAGGGTCTCTCGCCAGGTCAAGTGGGGCTGGTATTTGCCAGGGTGAATGGGGATGAAGTCTCTGATGGCTCGTCCGAAGATGCACATGGCAGGGGAGAGCAGTGTGTCACGATCAGGGGTGTTTCGATACTGAAGTATGGCGCGTTGGAATTTGTCAGGCTGAAGGGTGGAGAGGAAGTGCCCAGACACCAGTGGTGACACCGTCCTGAGTTCGGACACAACGTCATCCGGCAGGCTTACAGGGGTGGCCGTGCTGACAGGGTGTCGTGAGAGTGCGTCCGCAGCAGCGTGGCGTATTCCTGGGATGTGGACTATGCGGTATCTGTACCGGAAGGATTTTTCTTTGAGGTTGCGGAGGCGTGGATTGGGGATGTCGTCTAGGCATCGGTCTCCGAACACTTTGAGCAGTGGTTTGTGATCAACAGCAAGGATGAGGTCAGAGCAGCCGAGGGTGAAGTGGCGGGCTTTATCAAGGGCGTCGACGACAGCCAGGGCTTCACCTTCGACGGGTGCGTACCTGGATTCGGCCCCAGAGGTGAATCGGCTGCCAACCAAGGTGATCTTCCATCCTGTTTTGCAGCAAAAGGGTTTCACGGGGGAGCTGCTGCAGTGTTTCTGGAAGAGCCAGAAGCCAATCCCGTCTTTGCTCCAGTCCGTTGCGAGGCAGGTAGGTCTGGACTTGTCGAAGATCTCCACCCCTTGGTGTATCTCGTTGATGATGAGGGTTTTGGATTCCTCAAACAAACAGTTGAGTTCGTCTGTCCATGAGAATGGGGCGCCTGGTTTGAGGAGTTGACGGAACGGGAGGAGCTTGTCAGCTGACGCAAAGGTGTAGGAGACCTGGTTGATCAGGCCGAACCAGCTGCGAACATCAGTTATGTTCTTGGGTGTAGGGAAGTTTCGGATCGCTTCCAGGAAGCGAGGGCAAGGTCTGACTGATGTTGGTGTGATCTCGAAGCCTGCAAACTCAACAGTGTCTTTGGCGAATGTGAATTTGGAGGGGTTCAGGGTGATGCGGTTGTTTCCGCAGACATCGAGCCAGTGGACTGCCTGGAAGAAGGCGTCTTCGATGGTGTCAGACCACATCAGCGTGTCATCTGTGCATTTGGTATTGTTTGGGATGTCAGCGACGATCTCGTCGAAGCGCCGGCTGTAACCGTCGCCTGATGAAATGTATCCTTGTGGGGCTACACGGTAGCGGTAGCGTCCCCAGGGGGTGATGAACGTGGTGAGGTGGCGGTCACGTTCATCAAGGGCGATGCTGTGGTACCCGTTCCAAGCGTCGAAGACGGTCTTGCGTGTGTGATGGGGGACCGCCCGTGCTTGGTGGAAAGGCGACTGCGTGTGGTGCGTCTCTCGAACAGCGTGTTGGTTCAATGGCTGTAAGTCAACTGTGCGACGGGGTTTTCCAGATTTCTTGGGACAGATCACCATTTTGTGGCACCATGTCACTGGTGTACCGACTGGTACGGGCTCTAGGACGCCAAGCCGAACATCTTGGTCCAAGCCAGCTTTGACGTCTTCTTGCCAGTGGATAGGGACTGGGATTGGGGTGTGGTGGGCCACAGGGTGAGCGTCAGGGTCAACCATGAGACGCAGGGGCGGGCCGGACATCATGGGGAGTGGTTGGTGGTCGCACGTATTGAATGAGCTGGATTTGTAGTAGTCCAGCAGCCATTTCTCTAGCTTTTCCCTGTTTGCTTCTGTTGCCGGGAAGGGGAGTTTAGTAGGGGGCGGCGGTGGCGCCTGGCGTCGTGGACAGTCGCAAGTGGGACGATATCGCGTGTCAGGTGCTGCAAGTTGGGCTGAGGATGAGCTCACTGTTACGGGGTGAGGTCGGTTGACATCGCCGACTGTGGGGAAGGTGTCAGGGATGACGCCCAGTGCGACGCAGGCTTGTTTTGACAGAAACAGTGTGTTTATGCTGTCAGAAACGTACACGATTTGACGCGTGTCATACGACGTTTTGGAGGGGGATTTGCCAGTTATCCTCAGAATGAGAGCGCCCAAGATTTCGATGCCGCGGTTGTCGGCAGCCTTCATTCTCATGGTGACGGGGAGAAGATGCCGTTTCTGGAGGCCAAGTTTAGGGAGTAGCGCTGAGCTTGCGAGGCAAGATTGGCATCCTGTGTCAGCCATAGCAGGGTAAGGGATGGTGGGCGTGGGCCGCTTAAAGGGAGCCTCAAGGCCGATCGACTGGATGTCGGATGGTGTGGCCTGTATGGAGACGTTGAGGAAAGGGTGAGGGTCAGAAGCCCGGTGTTCCCATGCGTCACAAAACTCATCGTAGACGTGGTGTTCCAGGACAACCTTGCCGTCGTTGATGGGGCACTGTGTGTCAACAGAGCAGAGAAAGTCATCATACACAGCAGTGGTACCGTCAGGTGTAGTCCCCGACTTCGGTTGTCTTGCTTTGGCAGCGCGACGGCAAACGGTTTCATAGTGGTGGGGGATGTTGCATTTGGAACACCTGTGGTTGTAGGCAGGGCACTTCTTCTCTCGTTCTCGTACATTTCGGCCGTGTCCGGTTTTGCCGCTGTAGCCACATGGGCGTGGCGCTTGCACTTGATCGGTGGCTGGAGTACGCTGTTGCTCGAGTCGGAATTTCTCAGATCGTCTGTAGGAGCTAGTCGCTGCAGTACTTGAGGTGGAATTGCCATCAAGGATGTTGGTAGCAGAGCGTTTTCCGCTTTCCTTAGCTTCAATGAAACTAAGGGTCTCTTCAAGGGGCGGGTCAGGGCCAGTTTTTCCCATGATGTCAAGGCGGATTTCGTCGTCAGAAAGACCGAGGATTAGTGCATCTCTGACCATAATGTCACTGTAATCAACTTCGAGATCACAAGCACAGTTGGCTTTGTAGCTACATACGCTGGCTTGTCCTCTGAGACGTGCAGCAAAAGCTCGAACCGGTTCGTCACGGTCTTGTCTCATCTGTTGTAGGTGTACTCGAGCTACCATAATGTTCTCCTGGCGGACTGCAAGTGTTTTGATGCCTGCGAGAATGGTTTTCTCATCTTTGGCGCTTAGTGAGCCAAATGTTCTTGTGAGATCTTTTCTGAGGGGTTCGTCGCAGCATTCCAGGAGTTGAAATGGGACCTCAGAAATAGGAAGGTGGGTGGCAGCCTTGTAGTCCGACCATCTTTGGTTGAAGTAGGTCCACTCTTCACTCGTGCCAGCTGCTGAAATCGTGGGTCGACGCACTTTATCAGGCTTGGCTGCTGGGCCTGGAGTGGGAGTAGGGTGGACAGTATCCTTGTGAAGTTCGATCAGGGCAAGTAGGACTTCAGCAGGGATGTTGGCTCCAAAGGTGGTGTCACAGTCAGGGACTGGGCAGGGAATTGTTTCAGCCATGATGATAGGTGGTTGACTGTTCTCTCTTTTGCCCTCCACGTGTGGACATAAATAAGTCTAAAACCATTTGAAGGCTTCTGACAGTTTACTGCGCCTTGCAAACAATGTCCACACGTAAAAAGCAAAAGAGAACAGTAACCGTTCTTTACAGGAAGTGACAAAACGGAATGGCGAGTGACGTCACATGGACGATGGTGAGTGACGTCACATGGACAAACTACATGTCTCTCAAAATTATAAGCAAACACCATAATACTCTAGTAAGTATGTCAGGAAAACATAGAAATTAGTTTAAATTTCTTTATTGTCTTTGTTTTCTTTCTTTCTTTTCTTTTTTTTTCATGATAGGGAAAATAGTTTAGGGTTGGCAGAAAAAATAGGGTTGGTCAAGTTACTGTAACCACAACCTTTTCTTTTTGCTGAACAAATTTCTTACCTAATAATACTTCTGATCCTACTCTCCTGCGCTATGGCGTGCCACAAGCGTCGGTCTTAGGACAAGTTTTATTTGTTCTGTACACCACTCCTCTCGCAGATATATATCATGACTGCCCATTCGGTTCTTCATCAATCTTATGTAGATTATACGCAGGAGCAAAAGTCGGGTGATCCCAAGAATTTCGACACTCTAATGCACTCAATGCAAGCATGTATCCTTGACGTCAAGTCAAGGATGACATTCAATAAGCTGAAATTAAATGATGAGAAGACCGAGAATGCCTCCTCACCACGCATGTCTACCTCTGTCCAGTTCCCAGAGTCCATCACCATCGACAATGCTACTGTCCCCTTTTCTGACACTGAAAAATCTAGGCGCTATGTTAGATTCCCACCTCACTATGCATGCACAGGTTCAGACCATCATTCGTTCTGTGAACTTTTACCTCCTTCGCATCGGTTCAATCCATCACTACCTCTCTGAGCAAGCGGCCAAGACCCTTGTCTCAGCGTTCATTCTATCCAAGCTAGATTATTGTCATGTTCTGCTTTATGACTGTCCCGAGTATCTCATTGACAGGTTACAAAAACTGCAGAACAACGCCGCTTGCCTGATCTGTAGAGTCCGCAAGTTTGAGCATATCACCCCCCACCTTCAGAAACTACACTGGCTCCGTGTTGAGGAACATATCATTTACAAAATTGCATGCTTATCTTTCAACGCATTCACACAGACAGGACCCGTGTACCTCACAGATCTCATAGACACTTACACACCACGCAGAACACTTCGCTCTTCAGCAAACACCACCACCCTCGTCCCTCGTAAAATGAAATAATCTGTTGGTGACCGCTTTTTCTTTGCCTCCGCTCCTCTCATCTGGAACTCTCTCCCTGCTAATCTTCGTCTGTATCCCTCTTCCAAGTCTGACTCTTTCCGCGCTGATCTAAAGACACACCTGTTCTCTCTTGCATACACATCTGCCAAATAGCCCCACCCCCCTCACTGACCCCACCCGCTCAACTTCACGGCTCCCTGTACATATTCTCGTAATTGTATTTTGTAAATATTTTGTTTTTTATTCACTTATCTCGTTTGTGTTTGCTTGCTTGTTTGTTCTCTTCATTTGCTTATTTTATTCTTGTTTAGATTGTCGATTGGTTGTCTGCTTGCTTGTTTATTGTGTTCGATTATTTTGCCTGCTTGTTTGTTTATTTTCTTTGTTGTATGCTTGCTTTAACTGTGTTTGATTATACTTCAATCAAACTGCACCACACGCACTCAAAGAAATTCTCACTGTCTACACCCCTGCTAGATATAACCGTTCAGCTGCAGACACCAAAACGTTAAATGTCCCCCGTCACAAAAAGAAAACCCAAGGACAGCGAGCTTTTTCTTACATCGGCCCTGTAACATGGAATAGCCTACCTTTCCCTGTCCGTCACTCTGATTCCATGTCCCAGTTCAAAACCTCCCTTAACTCACTGGCAAAGTAAGGCCCTCATAAGCTAAAGGGCATTGGATGCGTCACTACCAGAAACGTAACGCCCACATAGGGGCGTTGTCAACAGAAAATTCATGTATTCTCGCCAATGGTCTAAGGGAAGCAGCTCCAGTTTAGAATGCTGTAGGAACCACTTCTGCGATGTGTACATTTTACCAAGAAGTAGTTTTCATTGTCATTCTCTCAATGCAAGGGGCATTTCGGATAATTGCTCAGAGGAGTAAAACGGTGCCTATTTTTCTTTAGGTTGTTGACACCAAACCGAAATCTTGAATCTTCTCCGAAGAAATTTTTCAACGAAGTCTTTGCTTGAATGCCTAAAAGAAGGCTTTTTCATTACCGACTCCGCCATTTAGCTATACATATGCAAAACTATATGTTGACAAGCAAATTTCAATAAGCACTGTCCATTTCCTATTTGGGGAGACATTACAGTTGAGAAACCAGAGATGTGCTTGCTTGGGGATACTGCTGTTAGGCATTTCGCACACTTTCAGCCAATATTTTTTTAATCTCGTGCAGGCTAAAATAGATAGATAGATGGATGCAGGCTGAGTACGGTTGGACAAGTAGGACGAAAACCAGTTCAAGGCAGAGGCACTAATGCCTAACACAAATTCAAGACGGCTGATGAAAATAGCATGATCTATTGTGTCAAGTGCTGCCGATAAATCGAGTAGCGCCAGAATAGAGACTTCTCCTCTGTCTAGAGCACGTAGAAGGTCATTTACAATTTTCACTAAAGCTGTTTCTGTACTGTGACCAGGCCGATACGCAGACTGTAGGGGGTTGAACAGTTAGTTGGACGTGAGGTGAGCAGAGAGCTGAGATAGAACTACCTTTTCTATCAGTTTTGAAACAAAAAGGACAAGTTACTAACAGGCTGGAAGTTTTTTAACTCTTTATGGTCCAGGTTAGGTTTCTTCAACAGTGGGGTGACAAGAGCAGTTTTGTGGACATCCGGGAAGGTTCCAGAAGTGAGGGACTCATTTACAATCTTGGTCAGGGTGGGGAGCACTACGTCTAAACACTCAAAGAGCAGGGGAGTTGGGATGGGGTCAAGGTCACATGTTTTAGGGGCGGAGTTAGACGAGATCTTGCGGACGTTGGATTCAGTGACAAGGGCGAAAGATTCTAGGAAATTGCCACTGAATGGTTTACCAAGGGGGTGTGGGACAGAAGGCTGAGAGTCAAGGTCCTCTTGCAGCTTATCTACCTTGGTCACGAAATAGTTAGAAAACACGCTGGGGAGTGAGGATGAGGGATACACCGTGGGAAGCTGGGTAGCTTCTTTGGTCTTATGCAAAAGTACTGCTTTAAATATAAAAAAACCACTGTGTAATCATTGTAGCGTGTAAAGCAGTTTGAGACCCAGACATGGGGAAAAAATTGCTACATGAAATGGCACAATGGCTACAGATCTAAACTTGTGTCACAAACAAAAAAGGAAGCCACTCACTTGTAGCTTTCGATTCTCACGCAGTGTGACTGAACGAGCGAAGAGTAAATCGCTGGTAGTTGGTTCAGGGTGGGGCTGTGAAATGAAATGGCACCTTTACCTTTACCTTTGAGTCAAAGTTCAGTTGTGTATTGCTCTGATGGGTATCTGTATGTGTACATGTGTGTGTGTGTGTGTGTGTGTGTGTATGTGTGTGTGTGTATGTGTGTGTGTGTGTATGTGTGTGTGTGTGTGTGTGTGTGTGTGTGTGTGTGTGGCAAGGTAGAAACTTTGACAGCTTCTTTGAAAACTACACATTGCATTGTCACCAAACTTGCCTCAAGTAAGGTGGGTAGTAAAACCTATCTAGGCAAACTCAAATCAATGACCATTCTCAGGGAAGATGACATAATTGGCAATTTTTTTAAAACCAAGCCTATAAATTGCACCAGAATTCATACTATAAGGTCAGTTGTCAACAGGACTCTTCTGTGCATAGCCTACTCAGTTTCCCGTTTCAGAGGTCGAGGTGATGGAAATGTAAAGAATTCCAAAATAGCTATGCTGCTGCCATTTGGTCAGGATATTTGTGTGTGTGTGCGCGCGCGCGCGCGTGCATGCACGTGTCTGTGTGTGTGTGTGTGTGTGTGTGTGTGTGTGTGTGTGTGTGTGTGTGTGTGTCTTTGGTCAACTTCACCAAACTTTGCTTAGAATTCAATTTGCATTTTGTCTTGGAAGAGGATGTTATGAATGCTGTCCAGTGGATACCTTGTCTCTCACTCTTTAAAGGGTCCACATGAATCCACATGGGTCCACATCCATGCCATGAGACACTGGTCTTAGTGCTGCTTGAGGCTGCCAATGCTTGAGCTACTGGGCCAGTCCCTGAAGTCTCCACAGCCACAGGTTCCAGCTGATGAGAGGGCGTGGGGCAATTATGCTGTCTTTCTCATTGTTGTGCATCCCATGAGGTATTCATGTGCATTCGGCAAGGATTGCAATACAGCATGAATGTGAGCTGCAAGAATGAGGACAGAGACCCCAAAAATCGTGTGTTTCTGACTCAATGAAACTTTTACTTTTAATTAGCTTAAAATTTAATTTCTGAAACAGCATGGCTCTTAGATTTTTTTATACAAGTGATTAGCAACAAACCCAGTTGGAAAGAGAAGGGTTGGGTTGGGGGGTTACATGTTAGGAGGGATTGGATGGGGGAAATGATGTGAGAAGAAAAAAAATTTCTCTCTGAATTCTATAGTTAATTACCCTATTTAATTGTATTCATGCTCCAAAAAACTAATTGTTTTAAAAAGTATTGGTATGCACACACTCCTTTGTAACATTTGTTTGTCTTATATGTGCCAGACAAGAAAAATTCCTTTCAAAAAGCAATGAATAAAGTATCTGTATGTTTGCAAAGCATTTGTAGAGCCCCTGTGGCAATGGAATTTCTGCTGTTTGACTCTGAAGTTGAATCAGTTCACAGAGAAGAGAGGGTGGCCATGAACATCACTTTGAAGGCTGACAGTGGTGGTACCTGAGTGCCAGTGGAAATATGCTCCAAAGCCTTGGCATGGCTGATACAAGGGTCTTATGACCACTCCATGTGGTCCTCATCCAGTGTCCTTCAAGAAGCTCCCTCTCAGATAACCGAAGCACACCTCTTAGTTGGTGTCAGTTCAAGACTTCTCTCTCATATGCTGGCATCCTATTTCTTCAGTCATTTGCATAGAATTGTGTTGATTTTGTGCAAAGTCTCTTCTTAAGTGGTAGCCAATGAAGGTGCCAAAGAACTGCTTAGATGGGTGCACTCCTAGACCCTGCATTCATGAGGCAGGCAGCTAAACTCTGCCGAATGCTGCAGCCTGCTGATGGAACTTGGATGAAAACCCTCTATCCCGGATGCCCCCCTTGAAAAAAGATGGCTAGAAGAGAGTTTGTCCATTAAAATGTGAACAAACAAAAATTACTTCATGGTGATTAGATAGGTTTTGACTATTCACTGTCAAGTTTTGTACCAAAAACTTTTGCTATTGTGTCTGAAGCAGCCATTTTAGTGACGGTATTTGAGATTATTTTAATAGAAGCACCAGGTCAACAAACTGCCTTCCAAGTAAGGTCAAACTGGCTAAAAAGTATTTATTAATGCCTCAATGTCTTATTGTCTCATATTCATGGCCAAAAGAAATGTTTTTCACAGAAAAACAACAATTACAGTACACATGGCGTGGAGATGTGGGAATCCTGATAAGGAGGCAAGCGGCAGTCTCTGTGGTCTTTTTGCTGGAACAACTGCTGTCTCACAGTGATTGTTGACCTCAGACTGTTTTGCTCCTATAGAGTACGTGTATACAGACAAAGGCCTCCAGACTCCTCAGAGGATCCACACTTTTAGTCCACTCAGCGCCCAGTGTAGACCTGCACTCATGAGACAGCCTTCTTATCACCCTTGCCTCGAAAGGAGCTGACAGTGTCGAATCCTGTGAAATAGTGAAGATCCAGAAGTGCCTGGCGTGTTGTTTCACTGTTTCACTGTATATCTCTTATATGTGCAAGATGTTGAACTTGGCATTCCTTGTTAGACCCTAGCAACATGAGAGTGCAGTCAAAATGGTGTGCCATGGCAACTATAAGGACTGATTAAGTGGAGCTGTCTGCTGATGAGAAAGTGGAGAAGGAGATGGTTGATGTCCCTCTCTCTCTCTCTCTCTCTCTCTCTCTCTCTCTCTCTCTCCCCCTCCCTCCCTCTCTCTCTCTCTCTCTCTCTCTCTCTCTCTCTCTCTCTCTCTCTCTCTCTCTCTCTCTCTCTCTCTCTCTCTCTCTCTCTCTCTCTCTCTCTCTCTCTCTCTCTCCCTCCCTCCCTCCCTCTCCCTCCCTCCCCCCCTCTCTCTCTCTCTCTCTCTCTCTCTCTCTCTCTCTCTCTCTCTCTCTCTCTCTCTCTCTCTCTCCCTCCCTCTCTCTCTCTCCCTCTCACATTGCTCTCCTGTCTACCACACCTAGCGGTTTACAAAACCAAATTAATAACCTTGCCCAGGTGTCCAGACCATTGGGGCTGAAGGTTAACTTGCTGAAAACCAAGGTGATGGTGTTTCGTAAGGGAGGACATTTAGCACAGGGAGAAAGATGAACTCTGGCTGGCATGAACCTAGAAGTCATAAATAATTACAAGTATCTTGGGGTTACTTTTTCCACGAGGCTAACTTTTAATGTACATCTGGAAGACCTACCAACTAGAGGGAAGCAAAGAGTCACTCAAGTATTTAAAGACAATGTGGAGTCTGCATAGCTTAAGCACAACTGTCTTCTTTAAAATATTCCACTCACAGGTGCAATCTCGCCTGTTGTAGGATGCGGAGATATGAGGCATGAGTAATACAGACATTGTAGAAAAAGCCCATTCTTTTGCCTGTAAAAGGATTCTTGGTCTGTATAGCTACACCCCTAAACACATGGTACCTGGTAAGGTACCCTTTATCTATTTCAGCCTGCACGAGATTAAAAAAAATATTGGCTGAAAGTGTGCGAAATGCCAAACAGCAGGTTCCCCAAGCAAGCACATCTCTGGCTTCTCAACTGTAATGTCTCCCCAAATAGGAAATGGACAGTGCTTATTGAAATTTTCTTGTCAAGATATAGTTTTGCATATGTATAGCTAAATGGCGGAGTTGGTAATGAAAAAGCCTTCCTTAAGGCATTCAAGCAAAGACTTCGTTGAAAAATTTATTCGGAGAAGAGTACCTGCATGTTATAACAATTAAGAAGTTTTGTGATGCTTAAATTCAAGATTTAGGTTTGGTGTCAACAACCTAAAGAAAAATAGGCACCGTTTTACTCCACTGAGCAATGATCCGAAATGCCCCTTGCGTTGAGAGAATGACGATGAAAACTACTTCTTGGTAAAATTGACACACTACAATGACTTACGGAAAAAATTCCTAGGACAACATTTGAATGCAGGAATAAATATTTTCCAATTGATGTCCACTACAAATATGATAATATTAAGAAACGTGGCTATGTATATCCACTATGCTATGAATCGTTAAGAGGAAAACTGCAGTTGATTATTCATCAGATGACTTATCAATCTGTAATCTCATACAAAATTGTAATGGGCGGTCAGCCTGAAGACAATAAAAAGTCACTCTCTCTCTCTCTCTCTCTCTCTCTCTCTCTCTCTCTCTCTCTCTCTCTCTCTCTCTCTCTCTCTCTCTCCTCTCCTCTCCTCTCCTCTCCTCTCTCTCTCTCTCTCTCTCTCTCTCTCTCTCTCTCTCTCTCTCTCTCTCTCTCTTGTACCGTGCCTTTAAAACTATAATAGACAAGAGGCGGGGATACAGGAATTTTTCTCTGATGAGGCTTGATTATTGTACATGCATGATGTGACAGGCCAGAGGCCTAACAAATAAACTGTTTGTTCGTTCGTTCGTTCTCTCTTCTCTCTCTCTTCTCTCTCTCTCCCTCCCTATCCCCCCCCCCCCCAAAAAAAAAGTACAGTTGATCAAGACAATTGGAATCTACACACTACAAATGTGGCCGTTTTTTTCTGTTTATATGATGCCCAGGTACAGCCTTCATTACTCTATGGGTTGAAACTGTGGGGACTGCAAAGGAGAGATAGCATGGAAAGAGCACATTTGTTTGCATGTAAGCATTCCAAGCTCAAGTGTTTGTGATCTAGCACAGTCTGGCTGTTGTCACCTTGAGAGGATGTAGCTGATTTAGGCAGATGAGGAGAGGCTGTCAATACTTTATGGAGGAAGTCTTTAGAATGCTTGCAGCCTGCTCCGCCGTGAAGCATCTGATTGGCTAACAATTTTACCAGCAATTATGCTTGAAAGAGTCTGTCTTGCATATGAACAGAAGTACAATCTCTCCGATAAAAGCATCCTGAAATGGTTTTGACACCTATTCTTGCAGTTATAATAAATTCTGTCATTGATCCACTTATGTGAAATAAATGTTAATAATATTACCACATAGAAACTAGTCAAGCACTCAATCTAATTGTATCCAGAAAGCATATTGCCTGTACTCTGATCAAGGTTAAACCAATTCATTATTCAGTTATGGTCGGACTGATCCATTAGTGGGCAAAACAGTCCAGTTCTACTCTACTTCCACATGTGGCCCATGCTTGAGTGTTCTCCTTAATGTTGATGGACCAGTGGATCAAGAAAAATTACAAGTAAAGGTATCTTTGTACAGTACAAAACGACAGAGTTTACCACTATGTAACACCAAACTATGAGATTGGGATTGTGGGAAAACCTAAATCCGGCATTATGGAAGCAGCAGATTGTTATCAGCAGATCAGATATCCTTGTTGATGATATTTACTGCATCTGTGCTGGTGGAAAGCAGTGACTGTTTGCAGCCTCAGCAGCAGTTGATTATCCCATGGCGACCATGCCAGTAGGATACTACTGTTGCTGAAGTGGCACAATTTGATTGCCCTTTGCCCTGAGAGAACAAAGCCCCCTCTCAGGAACATTCAATATTGCAAGAGGTAATGTTAAGCGTTTCACTAGGCCCCTTTTTGCAAAGAATTCAGAACTTGTCCAAACAGTCTCTGCTTATGGAATCTTATTGAATCACCATGGTTGCTGATGCATCCTTTACTGTGTTGTTCATTGTCATTGCAGATAAAGCACATAATGCAACACGAGATGTTCCTGTCAGCGGAGTGCCTGATGTGTGGAAATGTCTTCAGGTCCTTGAAGCTGCTGTTCAACCACAAAATGCTTTACTGCAAGGGAAGGGCAACAAATGTACGAGCTCTGATGCACTCCTTGCCTTGCCCAGATCCCAAAGCACATGGATTACAGGTGGGTTTCTGCTCCAGCACTATGCATTTCTGCTGACATCAAACACATTCTGTTGCAGTCCCAGCACATACTGCCAGTAGAGGAAAAGTACAGCTGGACACCTTGTGATTTCAAATTAAAACCTAACAGCAGTCTTGCCAAACGCTCCGTAATAATGGAAATATTCAGCAAAGGTTAACTCATTGAAGACGGCACTATTTTTAGCTCGTGTTGACTGGAGACGCATGTTTCTGGGCATTTTTTACAGAAATTGCTGAAAAAATACTAATCAAGCAATGGAAAAACTGTTTCCATCATTAGAACGCTCTTTGTCTCCTCTATCCTTGTAGATCAATGTCATTCTCTCGTTAATTTTATTTTGAATATAGTATTGCAACAAAGATGGGTACTGTCTGGCGTGCCTGTATTTAGTTTGACTGGAGTGAGGCCGACTCTAAGCCGACAGCGTGTACGGATCAGTTTCCGATTCCTCTTCTTCTGTCAGCAGTTCGTGCACTATACCTATGATCTGCTCCTCTAAAACTGCATCTTTTTCATCTTCGGAAAAACGGATCACATCGTCCTTCTCATCTGATGCTTCTTTCACAGCGATTTCAACAACATCCTCATCGTTCTGCCGCGACGCCATTGTGATTTAGCCTTGAAAGCGCCCCTTGCCACATGTGTAAACAAAGTCTGGCAGTGCCTTATCCTCTTCAAATTCAGAGACACAGACGATCTACAATGTTCCTCACTATCTTATAAGAGAACTAGACTACCTCGACTGGTTAAGAGCCCCTTACAACACACACAAGAAATTTACATAAGCACCGTATCATATGATGCGGTGCGTCGTCAACCATTGCTCACCTCACCGCATCATATGATGTGGTGCGTCGTCATTGAGTTAAGGGTTGAATTGGTTGTGTTTTCTCGGAGGAAGGGGGGTGAGCTGTTTTCTTGCTACTGACCAGACGTGTGTACGACAGCTCTAAGAATTTTCTTGTAAATCCTGAACTAACTGCTCCTAACCACTAAGATATCGAGAGAAAATGGATTGTTCTTGTGACAAGGTATTAAACAATGTAGGTTATTGCTGACCTTTTATTTGAGGTTGTGTATTTTCATCGAGTTGTGATACCTCGTGGGCTAGCGCCCAGTTTTGTGCGTGCAAAGGGAGCTGCCCGCATTGCAACAGTCGGGACGTTGTCAGAACTACCCCCACCTTTACAAAGCAGGATTCATCTAGGCCAAGACTCCCGTCGTTATGTAAGTTGAACATTTTCATGTCAGTTTCATAGGAAATTTGTATCACAAGCTTGAACGTTTCGTCCCGTTTCATTGAGGTGACCTACGCTTACATTGAGACTGTCTGCTCGCCTCGCCTGATCTGTCTAGCGACTGTTGGAGGGACGCGTGTGCGATGACTCATAGAAGCACAAAGTGTCCTGTAAAAGTTCTATGGAAAAAGTTGCTGAATATACATGTTTTATTGAGAAGGCAGCTTAAAATTAAATGAGCTAAGTTTGCTCCCACTGAATCGAATGGCGTAGACTGAGATTTGAAGGCAAGCAAGGTTGACAGAAATGCATGAATGAAGAAAGCTGTCATTTCTCTCAAACTAAATTCAGCCATACAATGATACAGGAGGAGAGGACTCCAACGTTATAGTGTGATACTGTGAAACTTTTCCCGAATGAAGGCCAACCTTTTGTGATTATGTTGATCGAAGTGGTCAGTAAAGTCTCTGTTGGAATATTATTCAAAGCATCTACCAAGGCATGGTTACTTCCTGATGTATGTGTAATGCAGCAAGATAAATCCAACGCAAAGATGAGAGTTAATAGTCTTTCTCGAAGCAAAGCTGATTGTCTCCATGCTCTTATATGCCCATGTCACAGAATCTAATCACGCTGAGAGCGGCAAACATACGCTGTTGAGTGTATAGTGCATTTAAATCTTCCCAGAACAATTAATCTGACTTCTGTGCATTTGATAGTTGCATCGAACAGAGCACGAGGGAAACAAAGTGAAATGTGAATAATGTCCCCTATTTGCAACTCCGGCGTTTGTGGAAGCTGTCCGCACTTATGAATGTCTTTGTGCTGAAACTGAGCTAAGCGATGTTCATTGCCATGTGACTTTGAGGCTTTTTAGTTTTCCCGCATTCTAAAAGCCAAGATACATAAGTCTCGACGTGTTGCTGTGCATGCCTTGTGTATACGAACACGATGAGATGATTTCACACTGACAACAGAGGGCTCAGCATGGGCAGTGTAGTGACCACCAAGAAACAAGAATGTCACTTGTATAACTTGATAAAAACAGTCACAAGCGAAATGCTATATGATATTCATCTATTGATTCTTTTTCCCTTTTCTGCCAGTAAAGCTCAGTCGTTGTGTTTTCCCTCCATACTGTCCCAGTAGACAACACTTAGGTATATGACCTTTTCACCCCGAAAAAAGATTTGCAAAATCATCCCACCACACGTGGCCACCAGCACAAGCCAATAAAATGGCTCCATCTATAGCATCATGGCCAGCGAAAGGGAGGCAACTCTCCTCGTTTCCTGCACCTGCGCATAGACCCCGTGAACTGGCCACGTGTTACCACTTTTCGACTTTTCGCTGGAGTGTTTGGATGTACTCTGGTTCTCTCTTCAAGTCTTCACGTTGTGCGGACTTTTTGAAGGATTTGCTGTCGACTGTTGCGGCGTCGCTGTTGGGAAGTACAAACACCCTTACGGCCCTCACCGTTTTTCGAATTCCTGTTTATTCGCTTTTTGCTTCAATTTTCTGTTCCCACCGATAACCTCAGTGCACGGTCGGTTCAGTTAGTTTGTTGCCTGTTGTCTCTAACTTTGGCTAGGTGCGTTGTGAGCGTGTTTTCGCTTGTTATACGCTTTTGTTCTCAGAGCGCGTTCTTGCTACTCCTTGCGTCAGGTTGACGTTTTGCTGTCTGCCATTTTGTTTTGCTTCAATACATTGATAGACCAGGAGTGTCTCTGGTCAATTCTGCGTTAATTTAACCCTTACACTTCCAAGCGCGGATATAGTCGCGGTCCAAGGGTCCTTCCCTTTGCAGAGCTGCTATTATCAGCAACCAAGTACGAGGTCACATGACTTGGCATCACGTGATCAGTGACGTGTCAGAGCAAATGGCGCTCGCCGTTGTTTACATCTCGGCGAAGATTTCGATCGGAATTTCAGGTTTTTCTTGTTGTTGTGCAAAGTGACTTTCTGCGCGTGACTCTTTCGCAGCAGATTAGTCATGAATAGGAGTGATTTGAACCGTTTTGAGTTCGAAATCCCAGGAGATGGTGAAGCTAGCGAGGATGGAAGCACCGGTAGCGATGAAGAAGGAGAGCTCGTCTTGAGTGAAGGTGATTCTTTGGAGTGGAACTCTGAGACTGACACATCGGATGAGGATGCTCAACCCAGCACCTCAAGTGGGCGTGGTCGAACTCATCAACGTGTCAGTTCTCGACGTGGCAGATTTCATCGAAATTCACCGCGACGCTGTGATTTCGATCAGACATTAGATGCGCACATCGAGAACAAATACCCCATGTACGAAGGGAAACACGGACCCACCGAATTTCCCCCCTCTGGATGCTCTCCCAGTGGACGTTTTTTACCTCGTGTTGCCTCAAGATGCGATTGATCTTCTCGTTGAGCAAACTAATTTGTATGCTCGACAGAAGCATGCTGAGTGGGACTATGAAACAAGCCCAGTGGAAATGAAAGCTTTCATCGGCATGCTGTTTTTCATGGGGATCCTCGCCTGCCAGAGATGAACCATTATTTTTCCACTCACTGGGTGCTACGTGTACCAGAGGTCACAGAGAGATTCACGCGGCGAAGGTGGTGGCAGCTATGGAGCAATCTGCATGTGGCAGACAATGAAGCTGCTAGACCAAGACCTGGAGACCCACATCATGACAAGCTGTGGAAGGTGAGGCCTCTCTTCCACCTTCTCCTGAGAGCATTTCAGGAGAAGTTCTACATAGGTCAGAACATCTGTGTAGATGAGATCATGATCAAAGGTAAGGGCAGGAACCCGATCAAACAGTACTTGCCCCTGAAACCTATAAAGAGAGGTAGCAGGGTGTGGGCACTGGGATGTTCCTGCTGTGCTTACATCTATTACATGCAGGTGTATGCTGGCAAAGTCAGTGGCAGTGTGGAGCATGGCCTTGCCTTCTGTGTGGTCACAGACCTGTGTGAGCCACACCTCCCTCCTGGCAACAACCATGTCTTCTACATTGACAATTTCTTCACATCTATCCCCCTGTCTCGACACCTAGAAGCACAGGGGATATTCTGTGTGGGAACCATCAGGTCCACAAGGAAGGAATACCCAGAAGTCCTGAAGAACCCAAGCCTCCTGCGTCAGATGAAGCGGGGAGACTACCACACCGCTGCTGTCGGCTCCAATGTCGTCTGTCTGGAAGGACACAAAGCTTGTGTCTCTCATCTCTAATGTCCACTCATCAAGAGATGATTCTAGTGTGAAGAGGAAGAGAAGGCATGATGGGACTAAAGTGGTGGTGCCCTCTCCTGCATGTGTGAAAGATTACAGCAAATTCATGGGCCCCATTGATCTATCAGATCAAATGCGCAAGGTCTATGGGATCGACCGCAAGTCCAAGAAGTGGTGGCTCCGGCTTATCCAGTTCCTGCTGGATCTTGCCATGGTGAATGCATTCATCCTGTACAAGCAGTGGTATGAACAACTGCAGTCACCCAGGGGGGAGAAGGAGACTCCCCTCAACCACTTGGCTTTCCAGATGGGAGTCATTGATGGACTTTCTAAGACATTCACTTGCCTCCGTCAGCCAGGTCCCTCACCCAGACCCTCTACACCCCGACTGCCCACCAGAAGACAAGGACATGAGTCAGTGAACCTTGTCAAGAGGAAGATCATGCCTGCAGGGAGATGTGTGTACTGCAGCCTTGGAAAGAAGGGCACACGCAAAGAATCCTCGTTTGGGTGTGTGACTTGTGGGGTTCGGCTGTGTAGGGACACTTGTCATGAAAAGTACCACCAGAGCCTACCATCCTAGATGCATGAGTGATCCTCCATAGCTCTTCATGCCTTTGGTTTTTTGCAGTTGGGTTGTTTTTTGCTATGCATGGTTACAATTTGTCAGAGGTAGACATGCATGTTTGAAAATCAGGAAAGAGTCAGTCTACTTATTTTTCATATGTAAAGATGTCCCTCAAATATTGCTCACTTGTCTTGATTTTTTTTTCTTGCTCAGAGGGGTTCTCAAAGCTTGTCTGATATGTCAGAATTTATTCCTGTAAATTTTCTAAGTGTAATTTGTATGTTTTAGTATCCTTACTAAATTGTTCTTCAGTTTTCAGGATACATTTCTTTCCCACTCATTGCACCTAATGCAAATGAGTTTGAGAAAAGATGATTTTGTGTCCTATGTGTACCCTGTCCTTTTTGCTACCATAGAATGTGCAGTTTTGGCCTACTTTGCTGCATTGTAAGTAGTTGGAAAAAAAAATTCCCCAGATGTACCCGATAAGACCCCAAAATGCCAAAATACACATGCTTGGCTTAGAATATTTCTGTGTGCCTCAGGTATGTCTTTTCTGCTAAAAAATGCACCCAAAGTGTGCCTGATATGTCAGAAGTCATTTCTGGACAATTCCAAGTCATTATTTGTAGTTTTTGAGTAGCTGCTTATGATGTTTCTTTGTGATTTTGCCCCAAAACACATGGGAAATTTAGAGTTAGTGCCCTTGTATGTAAATGAGCTTTTTAGGAAAAGCTGATTTTGTGTCCTATGTGTACCCTGTCCTTTTTGCTACCATAGAATGTGCAGTTTTGCCTACTTTGCTACATTGTAAGTAGTTGGGAATTTTTTCCCCAGATGTACCCGATAAGACCCAAAAATGCCAAAATACACATGCTTGGCTTATAATTTTTCTGTGTGCCTCAGGTATGTCTATTCTGCTCAAATATGCACCCAAAGTGTGCCTGATATGTCAGAAGTCATTTCTGGACAATTCCAAGTCATTATTTGTAGTTTTTGAGTAGCTGCTTATGATGTTTCTCTGTATTTTTGCCCCAAAACACATGGGAAATTTAGAGTTAGTGCCCTTGTATGCAAATGAGCTTGTTTAGGAAAAGCTGATTTTGTGTCCAATGTGTACCCTGTCCTTTTTGCTACCATAGAATGTGCAGTTTTACATACTCTGTTACATTGTAAGTAGTTGGGAATTTTTCCCCCAGATGTACCCGATAAGACCCAAAAATGCCAAAATACACATGCTTGGCTTATAATTTTTCTGTGTGTCTCAGGTATGTCTTTTCTGCTCAAATATGCACCCAAAGTGTCAGAAGTAATTTCTAGAAATTTTCATATTGTTATGAATAGTTTAAATATTTTTGCTGTTTTTTATTCTTAAATTTTCAAGAACAAAAACAAAAAACTTTGAGTTAGTGCCCTTGTATGCAAATGAGCTTGTCTTGAAAAAGTTAATGTTGTAATCAGTATCTGCCCTGTTCATTTTACTTCAATAAAATGTATAGTTTTATGCACTTCAGTGTTCTGGTTGATTTTTAATCTTTTTCCTCATGAGCTCACCAATATTTTCACAAAAGTTGGAAATAGTTACGGAAGTGTAGGGTTAATCATTTTAGTGAAATGTTCATTGAAATCTTCAGCATTAATAGATGGTGGTATTTTGCAGGCTTAAAAAAAAAGTTCTTATGAAGGTGTTAATTCCACGCCATAACATGGATACATCATTGTCATTTTCAATTAACCTTTGAAAATATGTTTTTTTTGCACTTCAAACCAGAGCCTTGACACGGTTTCTTTGCTTTTTATTAGCTAAGATATCATTACCTTTTTTCAGAGTATCTCTTGTTTTCATGGCCTGCATTAGTTTGTTGGTAAGCCAAGGCAGGAGTTGTAAGTGTTTGACTCTTTTCCGTCTTAAAGGAGTATGTCTCTCTACAGCGTGGAGAAATAGGTCGTACCAGGAATGCAAGGCCAAGTCAGGGTCAGAATGGTTGAGAATATTATGAAATGGCATAGGTTGGAGATCATTAATAAATACATCAGCATTAAAATGTTTAAAGGATCAATAGTGAATAGTTGTGTGCATTGCCTTTGGACTTTTTTTTACTTTAAAGGAGAGGGAGCATAATGTGGCAAAGTGGTCATTTATTCCTGTTTTAGGTACTTGTATCCTTATTAGAGATTTTCAGTGTTAGCGTATATATGATCTATTGGAGTGGATGAGTCATGCGTGACTCTTGTGGCTATGTCTACTAGTTGTTTGAGTCCAAATAATGAGATGGTAGATAACCATATTTATTGGATTTTGAACAAATCAATGTTGAAATCTCTCATTAGGATTATTCTTTGCAAAGAAGCCTTCGCACCATGAGGAGGTGAAGGCAGAGTTTCTATAGAGGTAGCCGATAGGTTTAAAGATTCCTTTGAGGGCTTCATTTCTAGCCATAAACACTCTACCTGTGGGGACTCAAGATCAGTGCATTGAAAAATATTCCCTTGAATGGAATGATGAAGGTATACTGCTATACCAGTTTGGCCTTCACTTTGAGCATCTTTTCGGATGGTGTTGTATCTATTAATTTCAACTGCAGAGTCAGGAGTGTAGGTTTGAGTCTTGTTTCTGACAGACCAAAAACATGGCAGTCATATTGGTGTAAAAGAGCACATATATTGGTGACTTCGTTTGGGAGATGATACACATTGAGATAGCCTAGTGACAAGGCAGATCACATTGTAGAAAAGAGGAAGGACAAATGTGACAAAAGCAATTATGTTAATGGATGTAAGTAAAGAAATCCACAGATGTTAACAGATTATTAATATCCAAATACCAAAGGGCAGATACATCAATAGCAAATACAAATACAAGCAGTATTAATAACAATGCAATGTCAATATTGGTGAGAGAGAATATATGTTGAAAGGATAGGCAATTTAAAATGCTATTGAAAGATGCCACGTGCATTTGTCTGTTCTGTTGCTGTGAATGCAGATCCTAATAAGTCCCTCAGGGAGCTGGAAGAGGCCTGGCTGAGAGATAGAGCTGCCTTGGATTATGGATGGCCAGCCAGGCAGGCAGGCAGGGTTGACTTCCAATATCCACACTAACGCTCAGAGTGTCCATAGTGCTCTGAATACTTCTCTTTTCACCACCTCCCTCTTTTTCTGACAATTAGACTATCTTCATTGTGTTGTAAATACATGTGCATGTATCAGTACATTTATCTGAAATTAATTCTTCAAAGTTCATTTATCTGCTGTATTCTGCACATACATGTACTGTTGTTGAAAGCAGTAAGGGAGATAAAAAGCACTTAATGCTAACAATAATAGAAATGCATTGTACTTGTATTGCATTGTTTTTTATGTTGGTATCTTTGCAATATATAATACATGCAATTCATTTAAGTGAAATCTCCTTAGCTCCATTTTAAGACTCTCTTTAATTTTAGACCTGATGCGGTTTGTATTTCAAAGGTCATAAAGTAGAGGTTTTACTGTATTACCAATTAAAACCCTTACCCTGGAAGTCACAGCATATGCTGCAAGGTCATGACTGGGCCAAACCTGTTAGTCTCGATATATGCTGCAAGATCATGACTGGGCCCAGCCTGCTAGTCTTGGCATATGCTGCAAGATCATGAATGGGCCCAGCCTGAAAGTCTAGGCATATGCTGCAAGGTCATGACTGGACCAACGCTGAAAGTCTTGTCATATGCTGCAAGATCATGACTGGGCCCAGCCTGCTAGTCTTGGCATATGCTGCAAGGTCATGACTGGACCAAGGCTGAAAGTCTTGACATATGCTGCAAGGTCATGACTAGACCAAGGCTGAAAGTCTTGACATATGCTGCAAGGTCATGACTGGACCAAGGCTGAAAGTCTTGACATATGCTGCAAGGTCATGACTGGACCAAGGCTGAAAGTCTTGACACATGCTGCAAGGTCAATACTGGACCAAGGCTGAAAGTCTTGACATATGCTGCAAGGTCTTGACATATGCTGCAAGGTCATGACTGGACCAAGGCTGAAAGTCTTGACATATGCTTCAAGGTCTTGACATATGCTGCAAGGTCATGACTGGACCAAGGCTGAAAGTCTTGACATATGCTGCAAGGTCATGACTGGACCAAGGCTGAAAGTCTAGGCATATGCTGCAAGGTCATGACTGGACCAAGGCTGAAAGTCTTGACACATGCTGCAAGGTCATGACTGGACCAAGGCTGAAAGTCGTGACACATGCTGCAAGGTCATGACTGGACCAAGGCTGAAAGTCTTGACATATGCTGCAAGGTCATGACTGGACCAAGGCTGAAAGTCTTGACATATGCTGCAAGGTCATGACTGGACCAAGGCTGAAAGTCTTGACATATGCTGCAAGGTCATGACTGGGCCCAGCCTGAAATTCTTGACATATGCTGCAAGGTCATGACTGGGCCCAGCCTGAAAGTCTTGACATATGCTGCAAGGTCATGACTGGGCCCAGCCTGCTAGTCTTGACATATGCTTCAAGGTCATGACTGGACCAAGGCTAAAAGCCTTGACATATGCTGCAAGGTCATGACTGGGACCCGGTCTGAAAGTCTTGACATATGCTGCAAGGTCATGACTGGGTCAAGCATGCTACTCAACACATGCTGCAAGTAACAAGTGGGGAAGATCGGGGGAAAATGCTTTCTAAAAATTACCCCAAAATTCAGTGTTAACATTTTCTTCAAACAATGACATGAATCTGATCTTTGTTCAAATATGAGTATTTCTTGTATAGTATTTGCTGTATTAATTTTTTTAGTTATAGAGGCATGTGCAAAAGAAAATGGTAGGTGTCTTGTCCTGAAAATGTATCGTTTTCTAGTGGCCCTGACAGACTAAACATTCACAATTATAATGCCATCATAAGAACTAAAAGAAAAATTGCACTTGCCCTTATGTTAGATTTACTGACTTTCCTTCATTCATGGAATCATACAGGCCTCGTTCTCTTGGACACAAGGATGGTAGGCCTTCTAGCTGTGACATTGCCCCGACATGTAGAGGCACCTGTCACTGTCACACTGTCATATTGTTGCCACTTCTGATTTACTGTGCTATCTCCAGATGTACACTGCATCATCATTTTCTTTTTAGATCCAGGAAGAAAGGGCGCCAGACCCTGTGGAATATGTACCCATGGCAGACAGTCCCAATGCAGTCATGTTAAAGGTAAACAGTGATATCAATATGCTTTTAAAAGTGCTTTTGTATATAATGACTTCACTCATTAATGGGTGTTCATACTGCACAATTTCCTCCCTATTCACCAGGCTACTCCTATCATCCCTCCAACATCAACTCATCACCTTGAAGAATGTGCGACTAGAATGAAATGAATGCACCAAATTTAGTTTTCATAGTTTTCCAGCTCAGCCTTCACAACTAAACCTCTGGGTAGGGAAATGCAATGTTGTGCTGGGACCTGTGCAGTTGGGAATGCTGCACCCACATGCTGCAGTGAACTGCAGAAGAAGAGTCCGACCGTGGCAGCAGGGCACCACAGGTTCCAAGAGCCGCTGTCCTGTGGGAACTTTGTGGATTCCCTCCCTGCAGTGACCAGTACTGAGCTTGGTGCCCAGCTTTGGGACAGCTGCTTTTTCTGTGGGTTTTTTACCCAGGAGTGTTAAACTGCCTGATGCCAATCTGTGATCCCCATCTATGTCTGTTCAGTCACTTACACACTGTCTTGAGGTTGTACTCTTTTGAGCTAAATAGAAAAGCTGTTGTCCTGATTAGTGAATGAAATCTGTA
>JAWQFJ010002833.1:0-5000 GCA_034096865.1 Theodoxus fluviatilis
CCTTTGGTCCTAATATATATATATATATATATATATACATACAGACATACATACATACATACATACATACATACATACATACATACATACATACATACATACATACATACATACATACATACATACATACATACATACATACATACATACATACATACATACATACATACATACATACATACATACATACATACATACATACATACATACATACATACATACATACATACATACATACATACATACATACATACATACATACATACACACACGCACTTACACACTCACAAACACGCACACACACACATACAAACACACACACACATACAAACAAACACACACACGCTCACACGCACGCACAGGCACATACGTCACAATGACGCCCCAGTGCAAGTACACAACTTCATATACATACGAGTACCCACGCACCTCAACACAGCCACTCTCACATTCATCAGAGGCCTCCCAGCAGATTTTGGGCTAGTCAAAAGACCGAAGCCTCTCACATCTCACCAGCAGCTTTCCCCACCCAGATTCCATTTCCTTTTCATTTCAGCCCGGATGATGATCACGCAGCCAGACCGGAAGTTGTGTCGATGACCCATGATGGTAAGACTCGGACAGCACCACCTGTACTGCAGTCTACAGCATCCAGAGTGTTGCGCTCCTGGGGGGAGGATGGACGGTCGACTGAGGAGCTGTGCCAATCGATGGGACAAATTGGCTGTGTTAGCATTCAGGCAGGCAGAAACCCTGTCCCACCCTGGAAACGACTACGGTGACTAGGCCATGGATTCTGCCCTCCACTCAGTCCTCGGATAAACACCCCAAAGTCTGACGGAGGATGACTACCCAACTGTTTTTGCAGGATTTGTTTTAAACTCATTGATATGAAGTGGTTTCTGTATGTTGAATAAATTTTGTCTTTCGATTTTTACACGGATGTGTCGTTTTTGATGATTTTACATTGAATAGTTGCCCGAGCTGCTTCTCTTGTTGTCCTCCACGTCGTTATCACCGCTTGTACTGCCTTACCGTCCTGTCAATGCTGCCGTCATCGTCTGCATCGTCATCAGAGCTTCCATTGTGGTTGCTCTTATCATTGTTGTTATTGCTGTTTTCATTGCTGCTGCTGCTTCTGAAATGACTTATCCTACAGCAGCTGCTGTTGCTGCTGTTGCTGCTACTGTTGCTGCTACCGTTGTTGTTGCTTTCATTTCTGTTGTGGTTGGTAAAAGTCATAATGCTCGTTACGACCGGAAATCCCTAATCAAGAAAATGCCACAGCATGCAGAGTTGTTACTCCAACCGTAGCAACTGGCACCGAGGAAACTCATCAACAACAAGAAAAACAATAACAACATTAATATTGCCCGGATGATGCGAGTCCACCTTTGTTCTCCGCAGAAGTCATCACTTGCCAAGTCTATGCTGCAGACGTCCCTGTTTGGTCCTAGCCATGTCGGAAAACCCCAAGTGCCTCTCCCCTTACCTCCTCCACACCTCAAGCATGGCCGCCGGCTCCAAACTTCCTACGTCATCACGACCGGATTACATGGTCCGGGCGGATAGGCGGGAGGTTGGACGGAGTCAAAGCCTGGGCGGTGCAGCGCAAATGGGTGGATGGGCGGACAGGCTGGTGGGCAATCAGGCTCCACACCTCCCGTCCTTATCGGCTTCCCTGCCCCCAGCGCAGACGCTGGCCTCTCTAAGCCTTCACTTACTCCTGGACACCGGGGGCGGCTCCAGACAAATAGCTCTACATCATGGTCGCCTCGGCACTCCACAACGGTGCAACCCTGGTGCCGCTGGTGTGAGTTGGACGAGGACTGTCGATCCGATACCATAGTCAGTGATAGCGTTTCATTGCCATTGGAGGAGAATTTGCTCTGCTTTGACAAGGCTTGTGCAGGGAGACAATGCAACGATGCGTACGCCACAAATTGAACATGACGGGTATCTTGACAAGCCAGAGCAAGGATTAACTCATAAGCAACAAAACTAAATCCCTTAAAATTCACAGACTGGATGCAATTTGGGTTTAAGAACAATAAAAAATAATATTTTCTTATAACACTCATAACACTTCTTTTCCCTCCCTACATCCACCCACCCACCTCACATGCTTCTCCACATGGCTCTTTATTTCCTCGCCCACCCTTTTTTTAATCTCTGTGTTGGCTGCTTGGGCCTGACCATGGCTCAGCGAACAGAGCAGACATCGAAAACCTAGCAGCCAGGGTTCCACCTGATGATGGGGTACGGAGCGGCTCCGGCCATTTGTTACACTATAGAGAAGGGGTGTTGGACAAAATCGAGAAGAGGTAAAGATAGGCAGGCACAGACACTTAGGGAGAAGGGAGTGGGGGTGGGGTTGGGGTTGTCTCGCCATGAGATGAGAGGTATAATGCAGACTGGACAAGGATGCTGGAGGGAATGGGAGGGGGAGGGGTAGGTGAATGAATCAGTATGATGGAAAGGGGGCGAGGGGGAGGAGACGGAAGATATAAAATTTGCACTGCTGGCAAATCACTCACAGAAATTCGTGTGACCGTCCCGAGCATCGGTCGAAACGAGAGTAATTCATGTGATTAAAGCGCCTGGGAAGGGCGGGGGAGGTCCTTGGACAAATCAGCTATGACTGATGCCAGCAATGAAGCTTCCAATGAAAGTCAATGTGAAGGAGGCAGCTCAAGTTTTGCAGAGGTCGCTGAACGCTAGAAAACACTCGTTAAATTAGTTTGCTTTGTGGGGTAAATGTCAACGCTTGCAAATTAAAGTTCCATCTCGAAACCGGAACTCGATGTCGCAAAATCTTCCCGTGACAACTTCTGGATGATTGCCGCTACCTGATCGTCTTTTCCTGTAGACTATTCCAGATCGAGTGAACATGATCTTTAAAATCTTCTTTTACAGCTGTCGAGAGCTCCCTTGGACAATTAGTAAATGCATCCTGGCATTTCCGCGACACTCATCAGGACTTCGTGTGACATCTTGAAATGATTATCTTTCAGCCAGAGGACTTCCACTCCTTAGTTTTCTCTTCTTCGCTCGGCAACAGTGGAGAGAGAGCGAGAGAGAGATAGAGAGAGAGAGATAGAGAGAGAGAGAGAGAGAGAGAGAGAGAGAGAGGAGGAGGACAGTAGGGCAAACAGACGGAAAGAAAGACGGATAAATGCTTAACAAAGGGGCGGACGGGTGGAGCGACCCTAAAACAGACTAAGACGTATAGGAAGAAAGAGGTATTGAAAGAAAGGGACATAATACATTGAGAGTGTCTCTAGGATGACAAAAAGCTCAGACTCGTTGATCTGTTGAGTATTGTTGATCAGCGACGCTGATACGCAGGTGACAATATCACGACTGATTGGACTCGAGTTTATCCTGAGGTCTAATTGAGAGACCACGGTTACCGACCTAGACTAAAGCACGTACGTTATTCCAGCTGCCACTTTCGGTGTGTGTGTGTGTGTGTGTGTGTGTGTGTGTGTGTGTGTGTGTGTGTGTCTGTGTGTGTGTGTGTGTGTGTGCGTGTGTGTGTGCGCGCGCGTGATATGTTGTCAATAATTTTTTTATATTTTACGAGTGTTCAACGACCTCAGTTGCCTGCAGCTTGATGAGATCTACGAGAGAAGTAAATAATAAATGAGTCTGCCATTCATAAGGGCACGTCAATTCACTCAACAACTCTTCCGAAATGATACACTCAGCAACAGTCTGTGGTATGCCTGAAAGCAGATGTGTGTTAGTTGTCTTCTTAAAAAACAGGTTATGGGAACTTTTCCCCTGAAGATTTACACTTATCTTGTTTGAAAGCTCTGCAGTAAGCACACATAAATCACACGGTTTATATTATGTTTCATGAAAACCACACAATGCTTCGCAGCTGTGCTAGAATGTCCTGTTACGACCTTTTAGATGGTGCAAAGAAACTTCCACAGAGAAAAAAAGGACAAACACTACACACAGTTGAGTCTGGGAACTTTGCACACTCTACAGCTTACATTGTCCAAACTCTCGACATCACTTTTCCTTGTAATTCGTCTTTCTTTCCGATGGACGTAGATCTCTCAATGGAAGACACAAACGTACTTCTCAACTGACTGACTGTAGTCCACAGGAGAGATTGTATCTTCTTGCCTGATATATTTTTGGCCAGCCATTATATTTTCATATTTTACTTCAAGTAATTTGATCAACTCAATTACATAGAATCAAACAAAATTAATATGAATCAAATTAGATCGAATTGAATAGATTTGAATCGAACTGAATCAAACCGAATCAAAGTAAATCAAATCAAATTAATATGATTAATAATTTGATCAAAATGAATTTAATAACTGTTACAGGACCAGTACTCTGATTAACTTTAATGGATACATTGTCTAGGGGAACACGATACCAACCTGTAACATTTCCCCATTTTCCCTGCTGTTAAGGACGAACTGGACAACAGAGAAGATGAGAGCAGACATCCACAATTCAACTGATTTTACTAATGATAAAAAAGATAGATAATGGTTGTTAAATATTCACTCAATCCTAACTTAGCCAGCCAGCATATACTAAAAAGTTCAACTTATCTGGAAAGAGAGAGTTCAAGACTGCTGAAGGGGTCAGGATCGTTGACCCTGGCGGTGGTTGTTCAATGGGTGAGGTGACGACTGACACAAGGTGTGGGTCTTGGAAGAAGGATGAGTTGGGACGGCATCATCCTGGATCATCAAAGGAGGCCAGGGCGACTCGGAGCTGGAGTCCCTCAGATATAGAGGGTAGACATCAACCGTTCTTCTTCCTGTATCAGCACGACGTTCGCTACAGCAGCTATCTACTGCCAGCCAACATTGTGCCGATTCAACACTCAAAGTCTCCACCAAGAGTTGTGTCTGATAAGGGAGGCTCAGACATTCCGTCCTTGAAGCAAATCACCTCATTCTGAGATCGGGGATCGTTTCAATTCCATCCGTCTTCACTCGCGTTCAACGCCCAACCTCTCG
>JAWQFJ010002833.1:15000-17500 GCA_034096865.1 Theodoxus fluviatilis
TTTTATCTGTTAACCGGTATTTATTGTCGAATACAAGAACCTCAGACGACACTGTAAACTCATTATTTAATGCGCACGTCATGCATTGGATATCGGCAACGTACTTTCCCTAATTTCCATGTAAATCTGCTTCTGAAAGATGGCGAACAGTCTGTTAAAGATGGTATGATGTGTATATCTACTCTACCTGCCTTGTTGGCGCCTGCGTGACGTATTTGATGTAAGCTTGATAAAATGTCCATTTGTCTCGAGCAAATCTTGATGAGTATCATAAGCCAGGCACACTTTTGTGGCAACAACTGGCGCATAATTATTTCAGCATTAGTATGAAGGTGTTTGTGTCTGCACACAGAAGTGCACCCTAATTGGATTTTTTTCCCTTCATACCGCGGTTGATTGGTTTCAAATGACTGTAACTCTATCTCGAGACACAGGGCAATTTGGCGGTTCACCCTTTTTATCGTTGGTGCTGTTATCAGCTCGACACGGCAATATGTTCCATATGAGTCTCTGAATGAATGAATAAATGTAGGATTAAATGAACGAATGATTCCGTTGTTGTATGGGTAGGCACAACACCGTGTACCATGCTTCACACATACTCGCAATGTGTGGAGGGAAGTTTGTCTCAAAGCGTTTGTTAACTTGCCGCCTTGTCAGCTCGTCATATCGCAGAATATCGCGTAGTTCTCGTTTTGTGACGCTGGTTTCACAGCTTTTCCTTTCGTCTCTCATTAGCCAAGGTTTTAACGAATAAGCCGAAAACTCGTCTAATAATGTAAAAAGGTAGGGTGGGATGCTGGGATTGGTGGTGGTGGTGGGTGAAGGTGGGGGGGAGGAGAGAGAGAGAGAGAGAGAGAGAGAGAGAGAGAGAGAGAGAGGGAGAGAGAGAGAGATGGAGAGAGAGACAGATTGAGAGAGAGAGAGAGAGAGATTGAGAGAGAGAGAGACAGACAGACAGACAGGCAAATAGACAGACAGACAGGCAGGCAGGCAGGCAGACAGGCAGGCAGACAGACAGCCAGGCAGACAGGCAGGCAGGCAGGCAGGCAGGCAGGCAGACAGGCAGGCAGACAGACAGAGACTGACTGACTGACTGACTGACTGACTGACTGACTGGCAGGCAGGCAGGCAGGAAGGCAGGCAGGCAGGCAGGCAGGAAGGCAGCCATAGATACACACAGACAGACACACAAAGAGGCAGACAGGCATACATACATACATACATACATACATACATACATACATACATACATACATACATACATACATACATACATACATACATACATACATACATACATACATACATACATACATACATACACACAAACAGACACAACGAGAAACAGGCAAGTAGACAGACAGACAGACAGGCAGGCAGGCAGGCAGGCAGGCAGGCAGGCAGACAGACAGACAGGAAGGTCGGAGGGACAGGAAGGACGGACGGACGGACGGGAGGACGGACGGACGGACTGACTGACGAACGAATGGACGGATGGACGGACGGACGGACGGATAGACGGACAGACATGCAGACAGTCGGACGGATGGACAGACAGACAAAGCACTCATACAGACAGACATCCAGACAAACAAGCACACAAACAGAAACACTAATGTTATGTTATGTAGCACCTTTCATGATACGCGTCATAATCAAGGCAAATATGTTATTTAGATGCATGAAGCACATAATCTTCCTTCGTAGTTTGAATACACACATGAAACGTTTCTCGCATAACGCAAAAAAGCAATTTGAGGGGAAAATACACGAATAAAGCCATGTCTTGCCAAATACACGTTTATCATTCGGCCAGAGCGGCTCAATGATTCACGCTCCCCCCTCCCCCCTCCCACCCCCACCCCCGAATCTGCTGGAATCCCTGGCTGCAAGCTGGGATTTGGTGCCTATAGGCCTATAGGGCGCGTTGCTTACACTAGGAGCCTTGCAAGATCTTGAGAAGAATAGGGCAACGCCATGGAAGCACGTGTATAGTCAGTCAAATGTATGACACGTTGACACCGACCCAGTATTTGCCAACTACGTAGGCTTAGCAACAAACCCCAGGCTCTTGCAGCGTAGCCAGAGGCGGCCCCAGACAAAGAGATTACGGGACATCGGGAGAGGGTCAGATCATTCAAGTCCAACCGAGAGTTCAAACCACCCTGGACGATCAATTCCGATCCATTCGCGAACAGACAAAAAGAGGGGGGGGGGGAGCTCTGATGTTCAGATACCGTCCAATCCCAAGTGTGTCACCACGCGCATCCACCAATCAAACAAATCAACGCCTGTCCTCTGCTCACAATTCCTCCCGCAAGAACCTCTAGCGATGAACGTTTACCCCTGTCTGGGCAATTTGTCACCTTGCTCCGTTTTTGAAAAGCAATCAGCTGTACGAATCCACGAATACGTGAATGTAACAATATGACTGACAGATGAACATATAAAAAATGAGATCGGCGGATTTTTAACATGAGTTTTTTATATATGAAAT
>JAWQFJ010002833.1:20000-27500 GCA_034096865.1 Theodoxus fluviatilis
TCTGTGTGTCTCTCTCTCTCCCTCCCTTCCACCCCCCCTCTCTCTCTCTCTCTGTCTCTCTGTCTCTCTCTCTCTCTATGTCTCTCTCTCTGTCTCATTCTCTCTCTGTCTCATTCTCTCTCTGTGTCTTTCTCTCCCTCCCCCCTCCCTCCCTCGATCCCTCCCTCCCACCCTCTCTCTCTCTCTCTCTCTCTCTCTCTCTCTCTCTCTCCCCGTGCAACTAGAGACGTAGCGATATATATTGTTATGCATTGAAAGTCCGAGAGGAAAAAAGTCGAGAGCTGAAGCTGAAATGTACCTGTAAATATATTTTCAGATGTTGACAGAGCTCATAACATTTGTTATTGGTGCATATGGAGACATACCAATATCCATCGACATATTTCATTTAGTAGTGACAACTGTTGTTCAGATGGGCTGTCGTTATATAAATAATTCCGTTTGTTCGTTCATTCGTTCGTTCATTCTCTCTCTCTCTCTCTGCCTTTCTGCTCTGTCTGTCTGTCTGTCTCTGTCTCTGTCTGCCTCTCTCTCTCTCTCTCTCTCTCTCTCTCTCTCTCTCTCTCTGCCTCTCTGCTCTGTCTGTCTCTGCCTTTCTCTCTGTCTCTCTCTCTCTGTCTCTCTCTCTCTGTGTCTGTTTCCTCTCTCTCTCTCTCTCTCTCTCTCTCTCTGCCTTTCTGCTCTGTTTGTGTCTGTCTCTGTCTCTCTCTGCCTCTCTCTCTCTCTCTCTCTCTCTCTCTCTCTCTCTCTCTCTCTCTCTCCCTCTCTCTCTGTCTGTTCCCTCTCTCTCTCCCAGTTCCCTCTCGTGCGTCAGAGGCGTTCCTTCAAGAATCTTCAGCGCATTTGATCTTCCATTTAGTATGCCCTCCATGGGCATTTAACATGTTATCATTCTCTCAAGTAAACACAGCCGCATTTCTGTCACCATTTCGAGGGCACATATCCAGCGTGGAGAGCAAACTATCACCGTTGTAAGTCCAAGACGCGCATATCTTCTTCATATATCTTCCTCCAAACCTGTTATTTCACGCAGTGTGTGCTGTCTTGCCTGCCGTGTGTCTTCCGTAGCACGCATTCAACACGGTAGCTCTCACGCTGTGCAATGACGTAGGCGAGCACTTCCGTTTCTATTAGTATACTTTCTCTGTTGTGGCTGTGGAGTCTATCTGGTTGGACTTGGCCTGCGTGAGTGGGGGAGTGCAGCCTAGATCTGAATTGCTGCATTCAGTTATCAAGTTACCGAGCTCAACCCCTCTTCAGCTCTTGCCGGATTGAAATCCTCGCGTCGGACATTTGCGGACGTGTGTCGCTCTGCGGCAAAGCAGGCAGAAAACATTGGGTAGTTTTTTTCCCGGCTCCACAACAGACAGAACATAGACCTTTGGCTAGACAGTGGTGAGTGCAATGATTAGACAAAAGCCGTATTGTCAGGTGTGAATTTCTTGGGCGAGCTGGGATGGCATATCGTTGGAGTAGTGATCCATAAGGGAGTTGACTACCCTGTGACGGGGATAGTGCCTCAGGACGAAAGACTCCCAACTGTGTATCCCCGCAGAGTCGATTCCGTGTTGACAGTTTGGGTTCCACGCGTTGGTGGCAGGAGATCGAATGAATACCAACGTCTTGACACATATGCAGAGATTGAGATCGTGTTGAGCTAAGTTCCAGTGAGGGATTTGCAGTGGTTGTTAGAATAAGTAAGTGTGAACGCAGTATTTTGTAACGTCTTGAAATGTTTCAGTTCAAGTGCGTTTCCCTCCAAATGTGCTCGTGTCCACCTCTAAGACTCAAGAGAGAGGGAGAGAGAGAGAGAGAGAGAGAGAGAGAAAGAGAGAGAGGGAGGGAGGGAGGGAGGGAGGGAGGGAGGGAGGGAGGGAGGGAGAGAGAGAGAGAGAGAGAGAGAGAGAGAGAGAGAGAGAGAGAGAGAGAGAGAGAGAGGGGGAGTGAGTGGGGGGGGGGGGGTGAGGTAAGTACGGGGTGGGTTGCTATGCCCCGTTAAAGCCTATGTGTGTATGTGTGTGTGTGTGTGTGTGTGTGTGTGTGTGTGTGTGTGTGTGTGTGCATCCGTCTATCTATGTATTTCTGTCATCGTTTCTTCGTCTATATCAGTGTGTTTGTGGGATCTTTGCGTCTTTTATTTCTGTCCGTGTGTCTGTGATTCTTTCTCTCAATATATCTATGATTCTCTCTCTCAATCTGTCTGTCCATCTGTCTGTCTCTCTGTCTGTCTGTCTATCTGTCTGCCTGCCTGCCTGTCTGTCTGCCTGCCTGTCTGTCTGTCTGTCTGTCTGTCTGTCTGTCTGTCTGTCTGTCTGTCTGTCTGTCTGTCTGTCTGTCTGTCTGTCTCTCTGTCTGTCTGTCTGTCTCTCTCTCAGTCTCTCTGTCTCTGACTCTGTCTCTGTCTCTCTCAGTCTCTGTCTCTCTCAGTCTCTGTCTCTCTCAGTCTCTGTCTCTGTCTCTCTGTCTCTCTCTCTCTCTCTCTCTCTCTCTCTCTCTCTCTCTCTCTCTCTCTCTCTCTCTCTCCAATTCCATACCACTCTACCCCAACCCTTTCTTACCTACAGCCACACCCACACCCTTATCAAGCTACCTCATTTCACCCTGACTATCCTTGCTGACAGCGTGACTGCCTGCCTTCCATAGCTGTCTAGTGACTGTGTGACAGCATTGGGTCGTCTTCAGGTCCATTCTGTGAACACGAGTCAATAGTGACTCTGGCACAGTTCGCAATGAATCCGAAATAGACGTGATCCTTCGCATTACAACATTGCGCCATAAATAGTTCGTTCTGAAAATATTTTTTCTCCACTTTTTACAGAAATCATTCAGATGTCAAAACTTGTTTCCATTTCAACTAACACTTTATTTTATCGAATAAACGCTTGTTTATTGCCTCAACAAAAGTAAGTTATGAGTTTTGTGCGAAATAATCTTAGAACTACTCAAACGGCGTATGTCAGACAGCAGATCGGCTTTCTCACAAGCCTCTCGTGTGACCCCCATTTAAATTTTCTGACGAAATCCTTTCATAACGCGATGTCAACTGTGCTAGAGACTCTTTCGCCGGCAGGCGAAGTCTCTAGTGGACTAGAATGCGTCAGGTCGTGACCGAAGCAGTGCGATACTTCCCAGTTCAGTCGTTGTGACATCTGATGACCTTGATTTGCTTGAGTCAGTTCCGAAATCTTCCTTCATATGCCTGGCCATCCATATCGGAGCGTCGCTTTTGCACAGCATGGCGACCTTTGATTCCTGTCCGCATTCTGACCAAGTACGTCAGGGTCTGTGCAAATGCAGGTTGTAAAGCCTAGTTGGAGGAAGGCAAATAATGATCGCGTCTGTCCTAGATGGCCGAGTGTTTAGGATGCACTCGAAGGCTGCATACAATTTGCACTGACCTTGACTTGTAGGGGTGAGAGACGGATGGAATGAGGAATGCATGAGTAGAAGGATTGATCAATCGTCGGATGGATGGATGGATGGATGGATGGATGGATGGATGGATGAAAATAGAAGAGAGTGAGCAAACAGACACAACGTCAGCCATACACAGGAAATGATCAACGAACTTTGACATATATAGCTTGGAGTCAGATTTCCCTGCAGCATAAAGGCGATGGATTGCAAAATAACGCGCCCTCCTCGACTGATATTATAAACTGGTGCCATGTATCTGGCATGCGTTCACTGTTTCTTTCTGCTGGAGTTGTTGAGAGCGCTTCAGAAAATGGATCAGGTCAGTCTGCGGATAGGTGACAGCATCGTCACTCCAACAAAATTAGCCCGCAATCTCGGAGTCGTGTTTAACTCCGAGATGGACTTCTCCTGCCATATTACACGTGTGTGTCAGACATGCAATTTCCATCTGCTAAACATCAGCAAGATTAGGAAATACCTGACGCAGCCTGTCATCAAGACTCTTGTCACCAGTCTGGTCCTATCCAGGCTTGACTACGGGAATGCTGTATTGTACGGCATTCCATCAAAACACCTGGATCGACTCCAGGTCATCCAGAACAGAGCAGCGCGCCTCATCCTTGGAGACAGGAAGGACTGTCGAATGACACCACTGCTCCACAAACTTCACTGGCTTCCTGTTAGGCAGCGCATAGCCTTCAAGATCCTCACTAAAACCTTCGAGTGCTGCCAGACCATTCCTACCGCCCCATTGTACCTGCAGCAGCTGCTCTCCCGTTTCAGGGTGCCACCGACAAGGTCTTCGTCGGGGGATCGAGCTTTCCGCTCTGCTGCACCAGTTCTATGGAATCAACTGCCAGAGGCGTTGCGTCAGGAGCCAAAGCAGAAGAATTTCAGAGGAAGCCTCAAGACGTGCCTTTTCCGCCAAGCTCGTCTTGCTGACTAGGGGATCCTAGTCGACCCCTACTAGAGACATCCTCGAACTATGGAAAATTCGTGACATTTTTTTTTTTTTTTGTGTGTGCATGCGCCACTGAGCAGCCGTTGGGCTGGAAGTGCGCGCAATATAAATACATTATACATACATACATACATAGCATCAAGCGATACACTTCTTTTCTACATCATGTTTTGAATTGTAGATTTAGCGAAATGACTTTAACGCAATACAGTAGCTTTGTGCAGAGCACTAGCGAAATGACTTTTACACAATACAGTAGCTTTGTGCAGAGCACTAGCAAACTGACTTACACAATACAGTAACTTTGTGCAGAGCACTAGCAAACTGACTTACACAATACAGTAGCTTTGTACAGAGCAATAGCGAAATGACTTTTACACAATACAGTAGCTTTGTGCAGAGCACTAGCGAAGTGATTTTTACACAATACAGTAGCTTTGTGCAGAGCACTAGCGATGTGACATTTGTACAATGCAGTAGCTTTGTGCAGAGCACTAGCGATGTGACATTTGTACAATGCAGTAGCTTTGTGCAGAGCACTAGCGAAATGACTTTTATACAATACAGTAGCTTTTTGCAGAGCACTAGCGAAGTTACATTTGTACAATACAGTAGCTTTGTGCAGAGCACTAGCGAGGTGACGTTTACGCAATACAGTAGCTTTGTGCAGAGCCCTAGCGAAGTGACATTTGCACAATATAGTAGTTTTGTGCAGATCACTAGCGAAGTGACATTTGCACAATATAGTAGTTTTGTGCAGAGTACAAGCGAAGTGACATTTTCACAATACAATAGCTTTGTGCAGAGCACTAGCGTAGTGACATTTGTTCAATATAGTAGCTTTGTGCAGAGCACAAGGGAAGTGACATTTGCACAATATAGTAGCTTTGTGCAGAGCACTAGCGAAGTGACATTTGCACAATACAGTAGCTTTGTACAGAGCACTAGCGAAATGACATTTGCACAATATAGTAGCTTTGTGCAGAGCACTAGCGAAGTGACATTTGCACAATACAGTAGCTTTGTGCAGAGCACTAGCGAAGTGACAATTGTACAATACAGTAGCTTTGTACAGAGCACTAGCGAAATGACTTGTACGCAATACAGTAGTTTTGTGCAGAGCACTAGCGATGTGACATTTGCACAATATGGTAGCTTTGTGCAGAGCACTAGCGAAGTGACGTTTACACAATGCAGTAGCTTTGTGCAGAGCACTAGCGAAGTGACGTTTACACAATGCAGAAGCTTTGTGCAGAGCACTAGCGAAGTGACGTTTACACAATACAGTAGCTTTGTACAGAGCACTAGCGAAATGACTTTTACACAATGCAGAAGCTTTGTGCACAGCACTAGCGAAGTGACGTTTACACAATGCAGAAGCTTTGTGTAGAGCACTAGCGAAGTGATCGGGAAGACGCTGGTTTGGTTCCAGCCTGAGCTGACTTTTTCCCCTTGTTTGTTCCCTGTTGAACTTTAGCCCTGCAACATGAACTGATCAAATGCAAAATTATGATGAGCCAGTCAGACAGAGACAGACGGACAGACGGCCGGTCAGCCGGATAGATTCAGACAGACAGACATACAGACAGACAGACAGACAGACAGACAGACAGACAGACAGACATGGAGAAAGGGAGGGAGGGACAGAAAAGCAGGCAATACTAGTAAATAGTGTGTTGGTTTACACTAGATCATGACGTCCCAAATCCGAGTGGTGGCCGTGAAGGCCATTGTTGGCCTGAATGTATCCAGGCTCCATCTTTCGTGTGCTGATGACTCACGTGTCCAATTGGAAAGACTACAGGCGTGATGGCTGAGGTACAGACAAACGAAAACGATATGACTACGCGAGTTACCTTGGCGAGCAAATTCATCCGTCGTGCTTACCCTTGCATTCATTTTCTCAGGTGTGGTTGGGAAGGAAAGTACTTTTTTTACGTTGCAATGAACTTGAATCCATCATGTACCGTGTTATTTTTAGCTTATGCTTGTCGTAAGGTAGTGTCAGACTCTGTTCTCTTGACGAGTTACAAGTTTATGCCAAGGCCTTTGCACTTGGGTACCCACTTGGTCCTCTTGACCACAACGCTTTATTGCTGTAGAAAGAACAAACTTTGGCTGAATTTTTTAATGGCAGTGTTGTCCTGCATGATAGGTGTAAACATCATTGATTGTCACAATGGGCATGCTTCACGACCACTATATACATTGATTCCATTGTCTCTCATCTTGATCATTCCTGTACTCAGCTTGACATGTGCAAGAAAAATCGTTATGCAATAATGAAATCTTGCTTCGGATGCTGCTGATTCCAATTTATGAGTTGAGCCGAACACGTTGACAACTGGACAACTGTTGTTGTCATCTTGACTGTATAAATGACCCAAGTTTTCCTGTTTGTGTCCTCACTAGATGGTTTACCCGACTCCACCTGTTCCCGTCTCCACCTTTTCCCGTCTCCACCTGTTCCCGTCTGCACCTTTTCCCGTCTCCACCTTTTCCCATGTAAACCAATTTTCTGTGACCACCTTTTCCCGTGTCCACCTTTTCCCCTGTCCACCTTTTCCCGTGTCCACCTTTTCCCGTCTCTACCTTTTCCCGTCTCCACCTTTTCCTGTCTCCACCTTTTCCATCACATTCACCAAACATCAACGCATGATGAGATGAGCGAGCTCGGACCCGTAAAACCTCGTGCAGCACGCAGCACACACAGAGATCCAGATATACAGAAACCGTTTGGGTTTTATATATAGATAAAGCACGCTGAGACACTGAATGGAACAGGAAGTTCAGATCTTAGCTGACCTCATTTTAATGCATAATGACTTTGAAGGATTATGCTGTTATTACCCCATGAGCTGTTTGCTTAGTAGTGTTCGGGCTTGGCTAGCTGGCATGAAGGGTTATTGTTGTGCTTCCAAAGGTTCTATCTAGCAGGGCGGAACATGTACTTTTGCAAGAGAGGGCCGTTAAGAGCTGAAGCACTTTAGTACTTATATTGTAGAAAAAAGAGTTGGTTCATCTTCCTTGACCCTACTGATTAGAGATTGTGATGGATACCCCCCCCCCCCCCTCTCTCTCTCTCTTTCTCCTCTCCCTCTCTCTATCTATCTATCTCTCTC
>JAWQFJ010002833.1:32500-37500 GCA_034096865.1 Theodoxus fluviatilis
CCTCCTCCTCCTGCTCCCTCTCATGCTGCTAGTTCTCTGCCTCCTCCTCCTCCTCCCTCTCATGCTGCTAGTTCTCTGCCTCCTCCTCCTCCTCCCTCTCATGCTGCTAGTTCTCTGCCTCCTCCTCCTCCCTCTCATGCTGCTAGTTCTCTGTCTCCTCCTCCTCTCCTCCTCCTCCTCCTCCCTCTCATGCTGCTAGTTCTCTGCCTCCTCCTCCTCCTGCTCCCTCTCATGCTGCTAGTTCTCTGCCTCCTCCTCCTCCTGCTCCCTCTCATGCTGCTAGTTCTCTGCCTCCTCCTCCTCCTCCTCCCTCTCATGCTGCTAGTTCTCTGCCTCCTCCTCCTCCCTCTCATGCTGCTAGTTCTCTGCCTCCTCCTCCTCCTCCTCCCTCTCATGCTGCTAGTTCTCTGCCTCCTCCTNNNACATACAGGTCGGTAAATCCCATACGGAAACGAATGTACACATCTCTAAATACTTTCTTGTCAATACTGTACAAATACATTTCTTTATACCGTAGTGCTTTGAAACAACGAAAAAAGGAATATCTATCACTAGCATTCAAAGCTTCAGACCACATTGTATTATATTCATTTACCATTCGTTTTCTTAGTTCTCTCAAGAATTCACCCTCACATTGCACTTTCTGATTAGTCCAGATTTCCAAGAATCCATATCTACCTAGTAGATCTTTTATTCTGTTTGACCAGTTTTCATTCGAGCCAGATGCCAACATCATGCTGTAAGCTTTGCGAGGGTATCTACTGGATTCCATTTTCAGTAAACGCAGCCAGTACTTGATAGCCCTCATTGAAGCAGTTATGTACAAGGGGTATCTACCCGTATCTCCGTACACCATTAAATTTGGTACCTGCATGGGTAAATTAAGAAAACGTTTAATAGCCTGTAAATGTACACATTCCACAACATAACATTGACTGGTGCCCCACAGCTCGGCGCTATACAACAATACTGACTGCACCTGAGCATCGAATAGTTTAAAATATACATCTGGCGACATACAATCCAGTCTTTGTAGACATCTAGATATCTGCATCATGGCACCTTTCGCTCGTTGTACGAGATCATATTGCATACTGTTAAATGAGAGTCTGGTAGTGAATAATACACCAAGATATTTGTATTCGTTCACCGTTTCTAACCTTTTGGAACCTAAGTACCATATCTCATGGTCAGCCAAGTATCCTCCATTGCGAAATACAATGACCTTTGTTTTTTCGTGATTAACCTGCAGGCCGACTGCAACCGTTCCTTTCTCTAAATAGTTTAATTGGTTTTGAAGTCCTATTGCTGTATCAGAAATAAGAGCAATATCATCTGCATACAATAGTGCATATATCGTCGTATAGTCCGGCATAAGCTGGATACCATGTCTACCGTATTTCGAAATATATTTTGCAACATAATTCACCAAGAGGGAAAATAGGATCGGAGACATCTTGCAGCCCTGCTTCAGTCCGCAGTTACATTCGAATACATCTCCGTAGCCATTGTTGCATCTAACAGAGCACAGAACTTGAGAGTATATGGCTTTTAGCATCTCGAGTAATCTCCCTTGCAGCCCGTATTTTTCTAGTATTTCCCACAGGATCTTTCTATCTACCCAGTCAAACGCCTTCTTCAGGTCCACAAATGCAACATATACTTTCCGACGTCTCGAAAGATATCTCTGCACAACTGAATGCAGTACAAAAACATTATCCATGGTAGAATAACCTCTTCTGAAGCCTGCCTGTTCTTCACCTACTAAACCGTTACTCTCCACCCAGTCATTTAATCTATCAGTCATGATAGAGGTAAAAACTTTGCTGAAGCAACTTAACAGCGAGATCCCCCTGTAATTGTCTGGAACTGAGGGATCTCCTCTTTTATGTATCGGGAGAATAATAGATTTGCTCCATATCTTTGGGTACTTATTCATTAAGAAAATAGAATTAAAAAGAGTGACAATGTGACTAATCAAAGAACGTGGAGTACATTTGAGCATCTCGGGTAGTATTTCATCGGAACCTGACGCAGCTCTTGATTTGAGTCTGTTGATAGCACCCACTACTTCAATTTCTGATATGTCATCTTCCAGGGTGGAAAAATCATTGGCTACGTCAAGAACCCCATCCTCAATAAAACTTCGCTGTTCTGGATTTGGGATCTCAAATAACGCTTTAAAATGTTCTCTCCAGACATCACCCCCTATCTGACCATCTACATATGCTTTTGCATTGTACCTCCTAATGTTCTTCCAAAACACACTGGGATCATGTAAATTGTGTCACAAGGGTTGTCACAGCCTCTTTCTTATAATCAGCCTTTTTACGTTTTATCATCTGCTTGTACCTATTTCTTTCTTTGCTATACTGTATTTTGTCTTCTTTTTTCTGGGAGCGAATGTATTTTCTAAGTATACTACGGAGTATTCTTTTAGATGACCAGCAGTCTTTATCAAACCAAGGGTGCCTACGACTTCTCTTGTAGTGTACAATCTTTTTCCTAAAAAGTTCACCTGCTTGTACGTAACGATTCACAATATCTTCTGTCAATTCATCAACATCATGCTTGGCAGTATTGTGTGAAATACCATCGTCAAAGATCTTGATAAGATTACTCTGAAATTGCTCTTTGAGATTTGGGTCCCACATTAATTGGTAGCTAATTACTTTATCTTCTACAGAACTTAAAATCATTTCTAGGTTACAAGTCACAGTTAACTCGAGGCAGAGATGCGAAGTCAAAATATTTTCTCTTACATTCAGATTTGTACACATTGATAGCAATTCTTTAGATATCAGAAAATAATCAATGACACTGTTCCCCATTTGTGATATGTTCGTATAGTTTCCACTTGTTTCCCCTGGTATACTACCATTTCCCACACACAACTCGTATCCCATACAGACTGATAACAGTGTTTGCCCAAAATCATTAACAACATTGTCTTGAGAAATACGAGTTGTGAATACATCATGTCTCAAATTTGTTACATCTGAATTCCCCATATTTAATCTTCCTGTACGTGCGTTAAAGTCACCGCAAACAATCATTGAACATTCTGGAAAGGTTACGGAAACGTGTAGCAAACAATTCTCTAACATGAATATACCATTAGTTTCATCTTTATCGTTGTAATATGGCGACCCCACTGGGGGAATATATGCCCCTATTAGAATAACATCAAAGTTTGTCCCCAGCAGTTGCTTTTTTATCTTCAGGACAAGAGTATTTTCAACATTGCATTTAACTGGTTCAACCCATTTGGCCACACAGTGGTTTACAAGAAAAATAACGCCGCCTGATCTGCGACCTCTCATGGATAATTTATGAGCTTTTGCTAGAAATACATCAAAGTGTCTCTTCAAGCAGTCATTTTCAATAAATTCGACGAAAGTTTCAACGAGACACACAATATCAAATTTCAATAGATATTCAATAAATTCTGGATCATCGAACTTAGAGATGATACCCTCAATATTCCATGAAAGGAATCGTAGACCACTACCTGAAGGACAGTCTGGTGATGAAGGGCCTCGGCCTCCCCGCTAGGTACTGCTGCTTCTTGCCTGTGCCCTGGTCATGTAGCGAGGCTCTTCGCGTCCCCGCTGCTCACGTCCGCGTAGGTCGCGCTGCTCGCCGCCTGGCTGGGTACGCCCTCTGCGCTGGCGGTCGTTCTGCGAGGCGTCTGCGTATCCGGCACCCCTCTCCTCTCTTTGCTCCCGTTGCTGGCTGCAGTCCTCAGCTGTCAGGTCCTCCGCGTTAGCTGCCGTAGGTCTGTCTAGGTTTGACGTGGTATCCGCGGAAGCATCGACAAACACCTCCTCGGCGTCTTCTGTTGTCACGGAGTTCTCTGGCGGACTGGTGGCGCTCAGTCCCACGTTGCTTTTGGTTACCCAGTCAAGTAGAGAGCGCTGAGAACCATCTGCATGCTCTGCACGTGCGCACCGGGGTTTGCCGCTCGCTGAGTTCGTCGTGGTTCTACGGTCGTCGGCTTGCTCTACATGGGTCTGAGCACGTGCGGCTCGCCCCTGTTTTTCCTGCACTGACCGCTTGCTGCTGCGTGCATCGGTGCCTGGCAACGGCGTGGTGTTGTCCCTGGCCACATCCGGACTCGAGGTTGAACCGGAAGTGATGGTAACGATGTCGGTCGACTTTTGAGTCTTGGTGGCGGACACCGCCGAAACACCAACTTCACCAGCGCCCACCACTGAAAGATCGGCATCCACCACCTCCCTAGTAGTCGCCTGAGGACCAGTGGATGACTGAGCGCACTGTTCTAGCCAAACTCTGTCTGAAAGGGTGATCAAGTTCCCTTCATTCACGGCACGAGCTAGTTTCTTACTGCGTTCATCAGGGAGCCTTGTGCTGTAACGAGGATGGCTACGGTGTATCAAGGTAGGGTTCCAATGTTTGTCTACTCTTCCCTCTCGCCCATGTCCGCCTGTGGTCCCATTCGGAGCTGCACTGGGAGCGGGGCCTGCGTCTCGAATGCGGTGTGTGCTGGTCAGGCTGCTGTCTGTATTCACGTGACGTGGAGCACGACGTGAGGAATCTGTAGCAGCGTCTCGGTAGAAGAGCTGGTTATTTCTGAAATAGCCCACTCTTCCCTCCTTACGGAGATTGCGCAGCAGTGCTGTCTGTCTTGTCGTCAGGTCCCCAGATATCTTCACTCCCCTGGCTCTGAGAGGATCCCTGCCACGTTGAAGGAGTACCAGTTTGACTGACCACGATGCGAGAGAAACGAGGATCGGTCGAGGTTGCCTGTGCTGCTGGTTGCGAGGCCCTAATCTGTGCACGCGTACAATATCCCTCTCGCCCCAGTCCACATCAGGCACAGCTTCCCTCATCAGGTGCACTACAGTGTGGAGGCAGTCCCAGTATGATTCTCTTCCTGCTTCTGAGATACCAAACAGCCTGATGTTGTTTCTTTTTGCCTCTATCTCCAGATTTTCGAGCTGCTTATCAGTTGTACTCACACTGTCTAGGCATACGTT
>JAWQFJ010002833.1:40000-55000 GCA_034096865.1 Theodoxus fluviatilis
GAACCATGTCGACTTTCAGCATTGTAAGTGGCCTCTTCATCTACAATTTATTGGTAATCATCGATTTGTTTGTTTGTTTGTTTTTTGCATTGCCGCTCGTGCATGATCCCACGTTAGCGCTATCTGTCAGCCCGTTCCTGGAAACAAATGCTGCCAGATCAATGAGCGCCTTCTCTTTTCCCTCCCGCCTTAGCTTAGGTTGCTTTGTGCCAGTGATGGTTTATTTCAGTTCCGGAAATGTGTAATGTCCTAATTCATCATTTTGTCATACATTCATATCGGCGATCTCCCAGTACTCGCTATGCACGTCTGCATCTGAATGCCAGTGCACCGAAATGCGATCAAAAACATTATCGATGCTTGGGTGGCAGATTAGCAATGGCCATTTATTCCAGGCTGAAGGTGTTCTGTTAAGAATGATAGCTGCTTGCCGGGCTTTGGTCCTGTATTAGAAATGTGCTCTCTGCGTTGCAGAGAATCAATGCGTTAATCTGCGCAGGATGTGCTCAGCCAAGCAGTAGCAATCGTCTTTGCAGCCCCTAAAACCCACTGATTTACATTTCCTTTTGATGGAGACAGACTAGGCAAGGAAAATGGAAAATGGGTGACGTAGTTAACCATACAATCCGTAAATGACGCTTCCACTTGGGTGCCTGGGTATGACGTGACGATTTCTACCCGCCATTACCTCCGCTGCCTCGTTAGGGCGAGTTCTTTTGTCTGCGCAGCCACTCAATCTCGGCAACGTACACCCGTGTTCATGAGCTTGATGGAAGACGCAGCCCCGTGGAGGAACTTTTGTCCGGACCACATCGGGTGCACTATGGATGGCTAATCTGCGTTGGCCATTATAGTCTGCTCCATCGACTCCCAGCATGACAGTGACTGCTACGGTTTTTGCCGACGTAGATGAGGGGATTACATAGGAGATCATGAAAGGGACGTAGATTAATCTCATTACACGAGTCATGCTTGGTTTTCTTTGCCAATAAGCCTCTGTCGTGGACAGCGTTCGTTTTCTGTCAAGGGGTTTTGGCCTTGGCGTGGAGCTTGGAGCCAAGCCCTGCAGAAACTTCTTTCCAGCTTTGAAGTGTCGTTTGACGAGGCTTTGGGCTGGAATGGAAGAGCTGCATGATGTCAATCACACACTGACCTTTACCTCAAGGACTGAAGAATACTCTCCTTTTCCCCTGGAAAGAAGGCTTCCGTCTGACATGACCATTGGTGGTTGTCGTGGTTCGTTACAGCCGACAATGAAAATCAATAATGTGAATGTCAGAACTAATCTGTTCGAGAGATTGGAATTATTTTTCTCCTCAAAGAAAAGCTCCAAGTTATTACATCGATTGAAAAAGAAAAGTTGAATAGTATGTTGATTTGTTGTCATGAAAATCATTCACAAAAAATATTAATTCCACTCTAGATCCAAAGTTTGTTTTGAACAGCGTTACATTTGCATGATTCAAGTTAAGAAGTTTCAGTATCATTCTTGTTCTTGGACACAGTATCTGTTTTCATGACCTTCAGTCACGTTTTTTGATATTGCGTCCATCCGAGTGTGCCTCTGAAAGGGTTTGGGAATAAAAGTAGGGTGTGCAGACAACACATCTGTATATATAAAACACAAACGGTTTCTGTCTTTTCATCTGTCCGCTCTATTCGTTCGGCCGCCCGTGCACGGATCTCCGCGAAATTTGGCATGTTGCTCCCCCGTGACTGGATGGGGGTAGCCGTCGCATTTTGGAAGGCGTACCTCCGACCGTTCCGGAGATATTCCCTCTGGAACTTTTTGGTCATGGGACTGTTGACGACAAAAGGAGGCAACTCGGCTCCAACGTGTGCTTCGTGAGAGAGTAAAGGGAGGCAACTCGGCTCCAACGTGTGGTTCGTGCTGCACGAGGTTTATGGGTCCGAGCTCGCTCATCTCATCACGCGTTGATGTTTGGTGAATGTGAGGGGGTGGGGGGTGGGAAAGTATGTATGGTACAGTTATTTAGGGGGGGGTGATGCCGGGGGGTGCGGAGAGACCGGGGAGGGGGGTGAGACCCGGTTGGGGGGGTGAGGCCGGGCGAGAGGGGTGAGGCCGGGGTGAGGCTGGGGAGGGGTGAGGCCGGGGGGGGGGGGGGTGTGAGGCCGGGGGGGGGGGGGGGGGGAGACGGGAAAAGGTGGAAACGGGAAAAGGTGGAGACGGGAACAAGTGGAGACGGGAAAAGGTGGAGGCGGGTAAACCATCTAGTGTCTATATACAAGCCATTACAGCTAGTCATAGTGAGTCGTAAGATTACCCGAGTCATCTATTCCCCCTCTATTCGTATTTACAACTCATGAATCACTGTTGCCAAAATGCCCCGAAGCATTGTGATCTCTATAATAAAATGACTAGGTGAGGGTAGTGTGCATAGTGCTTTTTGACTCACATGCGAAGCAAAAGTGAGTCTATGTACTGAGCCGTGTCGTCCGTCCGTCCGGGCGTCCGTCCGTCCGTCCGTCCGTCCGGGCGTCCGGGCGTCCGTCCGTCCGTAAAAAACTTAAACGTTGGATTTTTCTCGGAGACTATTAAGTCTATCAACACCAAATGTGGCATGAGGGTGTATGATGACAAGGCCTCAAAAAACATACATCGTGACTTGACCTTGCTTCAAGGTCAAGGTCACAGGAGCCATAAATGTGGTCTCAAAAACAGTCATTTTTCACATTTTCCCAATTTTCTCCCACGTTATTGAGAATGGCGACCTTAGCTACAAGTGGTATATAGATCAAAGCAAGCCCTATCTTTTGATACCAGTTTGGTTGACCTTGCTTCAAGGTCAAGGTCACAGGAGCTCTTCAAAGTTGGATTGTATACATATTTTGAAGTGACCTTGACCCTGAACTATGGAAGATAACTGTTTGAAACTTAATAATTATGTGGGGCACATGTTATACTTTCATCATGAGACACATTTGTTCACATATCACCAAGGTCAAGGTCACTTTGACCCTTATGAAATGTGACCAAAATGGGGTAGTGAACCACTAAAAGTGACTATATCTCATGGTAGAAAGTGCCAATAAGCACCATTGTGCTTCCTATGTCTTGAATTAACAGCTTTGTGTTGCATGACCTTGAATGACCTTGACCTTGGGTCAAGGCCACATGTATTTTGGTAGGGAAAATGTGTAAAGCATTCCTTAGTTTAATTTATGATGTCATTGCTAGGTGTAGTTCCTTGACCTTGAAGGTCACCTGAAGGTCAAGGTCATGTAAAGGTCAAGGTCATGTAAAGGTCAAGGTCAAGCATGTGAGTCGTATGGGCTTTGCCCTTCTTGTTCATATGAAATTTTCATTCACATTTGGAGTTAAAAGCGCTTTATATTTTAACTCTTGCTCATAATGACCTTTGATGCATCCATACTTACGCGTGGCGACAAACACAGTATCAGACTGACAGGACGCTCTGTGTAAGGTAGAGGTACCGTTTCCGCTCCCCAGGAAGACACCTACCTTATGTCGGCCCACGGCCTCGTCAAGGCTTAATGTTAATGGCACTGCACACTGCACACTGCACAGCGCCGTCACTGTCCTCACACGTGCTCAGCGTCACTCCTGGGTGGGAGGACGCAATGCGAGTTACGAACACCTCTCGAGGATGATGATCTAATAAACGTGCAGCTTCAAATACCACACTTGCCAGACGCTTGCGACTGCGGACCAGATCTTTTCACCTCTAGAATGGAGGCACGACAGTGCGACCCCGCACCACAAAACCAGTCCCTTGTTACTTCTCACCTTTTCGAGAAAATGAAACTAAAGTTAATGGAATGTTGCTGCCTACCATCCTTCGTAGGTTATGTACTGATCGCGAAAATCACAAGATCTGAGTGGATAAACCAAAACAAATCCAGTATCGATTTATCTGATCATTTGCCTTTTACGAAATGCCCTCGGAGACTTGGTGGATCTAATCATAGCCTCAATCCATAGGGCGCCATGTCGAGAAAAGGGCAAACAAGTGTACACAGGAGCCGATTTGTCTGTCGATTTTGTGCTTTTCATCATTTTGGCTTTTACAACCTCATACTGTAGCTTTTATAGGTGAATACTTTTTAAAAGAATTCAAACCCAGAATGTATGCAATCATGAACTTTAATAATGTTGTAATTGACTGATGAAACACAACACAAAACGAAGCCAGGGAAGATGAATTTGATGCACCTCAGATCCCCATAATTATGCTAAACTGGTCAAGCATATTCATAGAAGGAACAAGAAATCCGCTTTGCTTGAAAAACCAGCGTATTTGATTGGCTGGTATTTGTATGTACGCCAAGAAAAAGCGTCAACAAATGACATGTCATATAAATGAAGCCTCTTGTCAGATGCCTTCTCATGTGTTTCCCAACCTCAAAACGCAAGGTACAATGTTTTGGGTTTTTAAATGCAAATACAAGTTTCGTTATTAGCCACATGTCCTTTGCTTTTGCAAAACAGAAATCTTTTTCTTTGATCATTTTGAATATGTGCATAGCTCAAAATCACCAATGAGAAACACGAGATTGATTTTATTATGCAGGGTCTTATATATTATCTTTTTTTGTCGTAATAGCTCTCGTCTTTTTCATCGCTGCAAAGGAACAATGAAGTGTGAAAGAGTATGTGCGTTGGCAACTCCTCCAGAAAGCAACCAAAAGACGCCCTAAGAAAAACTAGAACAGTATAGAGAGCACCCTGAGAGCGCACACCTCCGCCCGGGAAGCCAGCATTTCTCCACCATGGGCTGTAGGATTTATAAAGGCAGGACGTTCTGCTAGCCAAACCTAATTCTACGAAGTTCAGTTTATCTCTCCAGGTTTACTGGAGGTCCTACAGACTTTATCTGTGTGTGTGTGTGTGTGTGTGTGTGTGTGTGTGTGTGTGTGTGTGTGTGTGTGTGTGTGTGTGTGTGTGTGTGTGTGTGTGTCTGTCCCGACTTAACGGCTGATATCTTAAAAACTAATGGACGGATTTCCTTGACATTTTGCACACTTACTGGAAGTTAGGTCTGATTGAAGGTACCAAATTTTCAGAATCGAGGTTTGAAAAGAATGTGCTTTTAAGGTAGTAAACTCGAAAACACCCCCCTAAAATGTCAATTGACAGAATGGCGAAATGCAAAATGTGTGACGTGATCATTTGACGGCGAATAACATGACGTAATTTTATATGTATGTCTGTCTTAACTCTTAACTCTTGATATCTCAAAATCTTCTGGACGGATTTTCTTGACATTTTGCACACTTACTGGAAGTTAGATCCAATTAAATGTATCAAATTTTCAGAATTGGTTTGAAAGGAAAGTGATTTATTTAGGTCGTAAACTCGAAAACCCCCCCCCCCCCCCCTAAAATGTCAGTTGACGGAATGGCGAAATGCATGGCCATTTAATGGCAGTGAATCGATATTAAACTTGGCAGAAATAGACCTTGAGTATCCTAAAATGTACAAGACAACTCAAACTTCATGAACTATCATCCATTTTTCTACAATTTACAGTGCAAAATACGAACCAAGGCGGTTTAGAGAAAAGAACGTTATAAATGCTTTACAAACACTTCGTCATACCAGTTCTCCAATGGCACATTTGGTAGAGCGTTGGACTCTTGGTCATGCGTGACCAGGTTCGATTCTTCGCTGAAACTTCTTTTTTCTCTCTTTTTTTTCGAGAGGTTGTGGGTTCGAACCCGACCTGTTTTTTGACTCACATGCGAAGCAAAAGTGAGTCTATGTACTCACCCGTGTCGTCCGTCCGGGCGTCCGGGCGTCCGGGCGTCCAGGCATCCGGGCGTCCGTGAAAAACTTTAACGTTGGATTTTTCTCGGAGACTATTAAGTCTATCAACACCCAATTTGAAATGATGGTGTATGATGACAAGGCCTCAAAAACATACATAGTGACTTGTCCTTGCTTCAAGGTCAAGGTCGCAGGGGCCATAAATGTTGTCTAAAAAACAGTCATTTTTCACATTTTCTCAATTTTCTCTGAAGTTTTTCAGATTGGATACCTGACCTATATATGGTGTATATGGCAAAGTAAGCCCTATCTTTTGATATCAGTTTGGTTGACCTTGCTTCAAGGTCAAGGTCACAGGAGCTCTTCAAAGTTGGATTGTATACATATTTTGAAGTGACCTTGACCCTGAACTATGGAAGACAACTCTTCCAAACTTCATAATTATGTGGGGCACATGTTATACTTTCATCATCAGACACATTTGGTCACATATCAGCAAGGTCAAGGTCACTTTGACCCTTATGAAATGTGACCAAAATGGGGTAGTGAACCACTAAAAGTGACCATATCGCATGGTAAAAAGTTCCAATAAGCACCATTGTGCTTCCTATGTCTTGAATTAACAGCTTTGTGTTTCATGACATTGGATGACCTTGACCTTGGGTCAAGGTCACATGTATTTTGGTATGAAAAATGTGTAAAGCATTTCTTAGTGTATGATGTCATTGGTAGGTTTAGTTGTTTGACCTTAACCTTGAAGGTCACCTGAAGGTCAAGGTCATATAAAGGTCAAGGTCAATCATGTGAGTCGTATGGGCTTTGCCCTTCTTGTTGTGTTTTTGTGTGTGTGTGTTTCCCCCCTCTTTTCTCGAGAGGTTGCGGGTTCGAACCCGATCTACTTTTGTTTTTTTAATGCCAAAACCTGAAGGTTCAGCGCCAGCGGTTTTTATTCAATTGGCTAAATGCGATCTGAGTATGGAACTCATATGTCCGCGTCATCAACAGTTTGACGTCATCAACTTCGTAATGTGCAGTAAAATCTCTTTATGGTTGTAATTTCCGACCAAGATTACAGATAACCTAAAAGTTTTAATGGATTTTTACTTGGGTGAGAAACTCTGACATTTCTCCAATTTTATCAGGATCCGGGTTGAACTTTTCGAATTATCTTGCTAAATAACTAATTAACTAACGAACCAAGGGTGAAACATAACTACCATGGCGGAGGTGAAGATGTGGTGCTGGTCTGCACTGCATTTGTTTCCCGCGAAAAGCGGCTAAGAGAAAGTCAAGAAATATTTTATAAACACGACAGTTCCATTCTTTGCTCGGAATGTAGTCATAGGAAGTCTGTGTGATGCCTGTCTACAGAGGGATCGCAGGGGTCTTATTGCCCGGGATTAAGATGCATTGTTTGGTACCTGACAGCCTGGGTGGTATATAGCCAGTACTTACATGTGCAGATGACGTCTGCAGACGTGTTTTCAACACGTGAGTTGCTTTGTTTTTAGTATACATAAAGAGGATTGGGGTGCTTTGCAGTTGACACAAAGATAAAAATGAAACAATAAACCTAAAGTGCTAGCAAACTTTCTCAAAATGGCGTGTTTATGGTACTATCTGACATGGTCAAGGAGGAAAATGTCCTAGCCCTGCAAATGAGGTTGAATTATTCATCTGGGCATTTTACAAATAAGCATAACTCACGTGCAGACTCTCACAGGAGGACGAACAGGATGTATATATTGTAAAGGCCTGTCATGAAACGAACATTTTGCCTGCATACCTGGCGTCCATGTATTCATTTTACCCGATTTAGGTATGTGAAGAACATTTACTATGTGCTGTCACAACTTGTGTGAATCATCCTGGTTATAGAGGCTTTGGATTATCGTTGTCTCTGAGATTAGAAGTGAAAATATATAGCTACATAAAGTGTTTACAACAGTTGTACATCTTGCGGTTACATAAGGTCGCACAGACACGAAAGACAAAACCTGCTGTGGCACCACTTACATGTGCTGCTCGAAACTAATTACTTTGTTCCCTTTGTCTGTCTGTCTGTCTGTCTGTCTGTCTGTCTGTCTGTCTGTCTGTCTGTCTGTCTGTCTGTCTGTCTGTCTGTCTGTCTGTCTGTCTGTCTGTCTGTCTGTCTGTCTGTCTGTCTGTCTGTCTCTGTCTTCTCGCGCGCGCGCGCGTGCCCGCGCACACACACGCGGGCGCGCGCACACACACACACACGCATGTACGCATGCATGCAAACACACATTTTTTTCTAACAGTCATGCGCACTGGCGCTGTTGCTCATGCATGCACGCAATGCAAGCATTTACGTACACCCAGACACACTCATAAGCCTTCTCCTGGCATTGTGATTACATTGAAATGACGTCCACGTACATCCTCTGCTAGTCAAGGCTGCCAGAAGTGGGTTTATTGGACACTCCGGACACGAAGTGCTAAATGTGTACCAAAGAATTCGGTTGTCTCCGTAGAGTTGTGCTCTTTCGACGCATTCTGTAAACCCGAGTCAGTACTTTTGCCGGTAGGCGAAATCTCTAGTTTACTTGAATGCTTTCGACTGTCAGATGCTGTGGCGTAAATCATAAGCATCCTTTTCTAGTGTCTCTTCGTCTGTGTCACGATGTGCCTCTACCTTGTACCTTCTGCTCACCCATTTGAAGGATCTTTGCCCCGTACTTCGTCCTTGTGTGAGCTTTTCTAGTGCTGGGATTTTTTTGGGCGTCCAACTTGGATATTCTGGGTTGCAGTCGCACAGCAGACGGCGTTCTTAGTAGTTTGGATTCTTAATATAGTTTCTCCCATGCACAGCCCTCTATTGTTCTTTTCATCAAGGTTTTTAAAAAATAAAATGTCTTTACTTTCTCTTTCTAGCACTTATGACGTTCTTCCGAAATATGTTTTAAAAGTACTATATCAAGCTTGGGCTCGGGGCTAGTAGATAATCACGAAACTTCTGGCTAGCAAGTGCGGTGCTCAATACGACACGGATCCTAGAGTTGCGTCCTTGGGCAAGGTGCTAAATGTTACCTCCGTGGCTCCTCCTGCCGAGCAGTGAAATTGGGTACTGGGCTCTGTGCAGTGGCAAGCGGGGATGAAAGTCCCCAAAATAAATTATCATGTATTAGAGCAAAATGAAACAACATAATCATCATCATAATCAATATCATCATCATTATAATCAATATCATCATCATCATCATCATCATCATCATCATCATCATCATCATCATCATCATCATCATCATTATTATTATCATTATCATTATTATTATCATTATTATTATTATTATTATTATTATTATTATTATTATTATTATTATTATTATTATTATTATTATTATTATTATTATTATTATTATTATTATTATTATTATTATTATTATTATTATTATCGTTGTTGTTGTTGTTGTCATTGTCGTCGTTGTTGCTGTTATTGAAATTTCTCCAAAAGTGCCGTCCTTTGTACTCGCGTCGCTAGTGTGTTGGAAAAGCCACTGCCATGAGGTCCAATGAGACGCTTGAGACCTGCGCCCCAAATCGGTCACTTGTTACCTCTCGGTGATTTGAGTTGTGCATGTGTTCAACATGATCACCAAACAAGCTTTCCATAGGTGCTAAAATGATGAAAATGTGACTATTAACTACAAGAAAAAAACTATATACAATTTAAGACTCTTACACCAGTAGCTTTCATACTGAGAAACGCACATGGTTATCTGCCACAAGATTCTGTTTCGCCATTTACTGAAGCTTTGTGCTGGCATGCATATAAATACCAGCCAATCACAGTCAAGGGAAATTCATGTTCCACCTCGGAAATTGCCCGATCACATTTAAGGTAACTATTGGGATGTGAGGTAATTCAATTCGTAGTCTTTGGCTTCATCGTCGTCGTCGTTGTTGTTGTTGTTGATGTTGTCGATGTTGATTCGATCCGTCCATAAAACACTGTTAAAGTTCATTGTTAAGTACAATGTGAGCTTGAAATATTTCAGAAGACAATCACATGTATGTAATAGACGTGAGGATAAAGAAGTGGAAATAGTGAAAATGTCAAAAGAAACATTTTTACTCCCGTCTGGCTTCGCTTTTTCTCGAAATGTGAGGGACATTCTGGTGGAATGCCCTCGCTTCATTGTCCCAAGGCAGAGCTTTTCAATGTACAGTTCTATTTCTCATCTTTTCAAACATCCGCTGTCCGTGATCATACGTTGAACTTTTATAGGTCCTAACTATCATCTTTGATGTATATTTTCATCAATGTTGATACGAGTTTTGATTCTACCTTGTTGTAAGGGTGTTTTGACCTATATTTTATTTAACTCCTTTGAGAGATATTTTTACATCGTATGTTGGTCTTCAATAACCTTTTTAGGCTGATATGCCGTTAAGTTCGTCTCTTTCTCGTTTTTTATTCTGATTCCCATTAGACAAAAAATGAAAAAGGTTGTAGTTACGGTAACCCAACCGATCCTATTTTTTCCTGCCGACCCTAACTAAACTTATTTTTCGATCAAGCCAAAAAAGGAAGATATAAACAGGGAGAAGAAAACGTAATCAACGAATTTTTTTCTGTCCCATTTCCTCCGTTTTATGAGCACTTGGGGAATCCACTATTTAAGTTTTAAAACTTCTTTTTTCAGTGAAAGAGAAATTGTGGTTTATTTGTACTCTGGCTTCTTTAATTAAAGAAGAAGAAAAAAAGTTCAGGCCGACACCGATTCTATTTTTTCTGGTCATGTTACCGTAACAACAACTATTTTTTCTTTTGGTCTCACTGTCATTGTCTGCTTGAAATGGCCGCCCTGAATGACAGTGCCGAGCAGATGTTGAGACACTGCTGTGCTTAGAACTTCTGTGATACCGTCCTTTCTTAACGGTGGAATGTCCCCGACTAGCGCATTTACGGGTTGAGTCAACCAGTCTGTCAGATATGTGAAAATAGTATTTAGCTTTAATGTTTTTTAAGATATGCTCAATTTTATTCTCACTTTTGAGCAATTCGTTATGTATTTAATGTTTTATCTATATTTGTTTCTTTGCATCTTTTGAGGTAATCTTTTACATGGCAAAATGTATATAGTTGTATTATATATCTTATTAATAAAATTTATGCTGTATGTAGTCTAGAAGGCTGATGAGTCCTTGGACTTTAATCATCCATCCATCCATCCATCCATCCATCCATCCATCCATCCATCCCCATCCATCCATCATCTATCATCCATCCATCCATCCATCCATCCGTCCATCCGTCCGTCTATTCATCCATCCATCCATCCATCCATTTATCCACCCACCCATTCACCCACCTACCCATTCATCCATCCATCCACCCATTCTTCCATCCATCCATCCATCCATCCATCCATCCATCCATCCATCCACCATCCATCCATCCATCCATCCATCCATCCATCCATCCATGATCCATCCATCCATCCATCCATCCATCCATCCATCCATCCACGTCCATCCATCCATCCATCCATCCATCCATCCATCCATCCATCCATCCACGATCCATCCATCCATCCATCATCCATCCATCCATCCACATCCATCCATCCATCCATCCATCCATCCATCCATCCATCCATCCACATCCATCCATCCACATCCATCCATCCACATCCATCCATCCACATCCATCCATCCATCCATCCATCCATCCATCCATCCATCCATCCATCCATCCATCCATCCATCCATCCATCCATCCACATCCATCCATCCATCCAACCATCCATCCATCCATCCAACCATCCATCCATCCATCCATCCATCCATCCATCCATCCATCCCATCCATCCATCCATCCATCCATCCATCCATCCATCCATCCATCCATCCATCCATCCATCCATCCATCCATCCATCCATCCAACGATCCATCCATCCATCCAAAGGCGATGTGACTGCTTCAGTACAGGCGGAAAACGGAGTGAAGTGCCGGGGTGGAACAGAGTGAAATCGGAAGTCAGCGTCTGGGGACTCGGCGTGTGACTGCCTCTCGATGCTGGTGTTGCAGACCGCGGCCTTAAGGAGTAGCACGCAGAAAGCGTGCCGAGCCACATCTGCACAGAGAAGCTATCGGACGCCGCTGAGTCCACAGACGTTGACTTTTGGTACAGGTAGACGCCGATGGAGTGTGGTACTTGCCCAGTCTTGTAAGAATGACCGGAGTTTCTACCTTGCAGGAAAACCAAACATAGTCTCCCAGCTGGGCTACGACATCACCGCCTTGGAAGAAAGGTGGGTTCGTATCTTCTCTACATGTACCGTCATCCATCTGTCTTTAGAAATCCTCTTCCTAATAGCCTTCCTTCCCCCTCGCACGTTCCTTCTCTTAATTTTCCGTCCTTCCCCCGTTGTCATAGCCCCTGTTCTTTTTCTCGTTGTCGTGGACGTCGTCGTCATTTTCATTATCGTCGTCGTTGTTGTTGCTGCTGCTGCTTCTCCTGCTGATGATACTGCTGCTGTCCCCGTCAAAAAAAATTATCGCGTTGTTTCAAGCGCTGTCCTTTCTCCTCTTTCTGCTTTTCAAACTGTCCACGCCCCTTCCCCTACTCTCTTGCTCCAATTTCTGACGATCTGCTACTGCCGCTGCTGTCCCTGTTGCAGCTCTGTGTATTCTTATTCCTCTTACACCTCTTGCTCGTTCCTGTTCTGCTTCCCTTCGTGCTGAGTTTCCATATCTTCAAAAGTTTCCTTCTGTCTATTCCTGTGTTGCTCGTTGTACCGCTCTGCCTGCTGCTACTGCTGATTCTCCTCTTTCTGCTCCGTTTAATCCGTGCCCACTACCTCGTTGTTTTCGTCCTCCATCTGCTTCTCCTCCTTCTTGTCCTCGTTCACCACGTCTTCGATCTTTTCATCCTTGATCAACTCTTCCTTATAGCTCCCTTCCTCCTCATTTTCTTGTTTATGCTCTGTCTCTTCATTTACGTCTTGCTCCTCGTCCTCCTCCATCATCCTCTCGTTCTCGTCCACCGCATCTACTGCTTTTGCTCCTGCTCCTTCTGCTGCTCCTGTTCCTCCTCCTCCTCTTGACCCTTCTCCTGCTCCTCCTGCTGCTACTCCTCCAGTTCCTCCTCCTCCCCCAGCTCCTCCTTCCCTGCTCCTCCTTCCCCCTCTCCCTCCCCCATCCTCCTCCTCCTTCCTCCTTTTCCCTCCCCGGTTCCCCTCCCCCTCCCCCTCTCCCCCCTCCCCTCCCCCATCCCCTCCTCTCCCTCCCCTCCTCTTTCCTCCTCTCCCCTACCCCCCCCCCCCCTCCTTCCTCCTCTCCCCTCTCCCTCTTCCTCCTCTCCCTCTTCCTCCTCTCCCCCCTTCCTCCTCTCCCCTCCCCCTCCCCCTCCTTCCTCCTCTCCCTCCCCCCCCATTCTCCCTCCCCCCCCCCCTCCTGCAAACAACAGGAAGTTGACATCAAGTCACACAGCATATTTGAGTCATGACATATTTTTCTTCTTTATTTTTTGCTCAGAATTAAAGATAATAAACCGAGTCGTGACACTTTTTACTGCTCCGCATCTTCCTTTTCCTCAGTACCTCCTGTTCGTTCTCTTATTCTACTCGTATTCATCCAACTGTTCCAACTGGCACTATGCTTGAGGTTGCCATCATTTTCCATGTTCTACTTCTTTTCCAGCTCCGTTTTCCCCTGCTGATCAATCTTGAGCGCTAGTGTTCCTTCTTCAACGGTTACTGTCGCTGTGTCATATCTATTTTCCCCGTACCTTCGTGTTTTGTCTGCTCCTTCTCAAACTCCTGTCCTTTGCTCGTCCTTTCTTCGTTTAAATTGATTTCAAATATTTCATTGACGTCACGTCATTGACGCACGTCATTGTTGAAATAATGTAATTATCGGTAAGTCCCCATTCGTTCTTTGCAACGCAAGCCTCTGGAAAGTGTGAAGAGTTATCTCCCTTGCTTGTGCTTGCTGCGGTTAAACTTGACGCCACAATTCCGGTCGTGTTATCTGCTTCGAACCCAAAGTATTTGGCCATGTGAAAACAGCTGCAGTGTTTGCGTAAGGACATGCATCACATGCCAAGTGAAAGCTGCAGAGATCTCTGGTTAATGTACCACTTGCTGAAGTAGAATTAGGTGCCATTCGTAAGTCGAACGGGGAAAGGTACCAGTGATTTCTGGACGTCATAGGGCCTAGGCATTCGCCTGTTTTGTTCTTACGAGCGAATGGATGACTAGACCTGCTCAAGTTTCCATTGCAATTGAATGTCCTTGCGTCTAATATGCCGCCTCTCTCTTTCATTTCATGGGCCTTGACGCCTATGACACGTGTGACCTGTCGTCTGAAGTGTGACTGACATATCATATGCGACTTGACGGTTGTGGCTTGACTGTCGCATCGACTGGACGTCTTTGACTTTGCATCCGTGACGCAATCTCGTGGCTTGACATCTGTTACTTAGTGTCTATAGCTGGACATCTTTAACTTAAAGTCTCTGACTGACATATGTTACTTGAAGTCCGTGACATGGCATCTGTTACTTGAAGTCTGTTACTTCAAGCCCGTGGCTTGACATCTATGACTTGACGTCTGTGACTTGACATCTGTTACTTGAAGTCTGTGGCTTGACATCTTTGACTTGACATATGTGACGACATTTGTTACTTACAGCCCGTGACTTGATATCTATGACATGACATCTATGACTTGATATGTGAATTGACATGTGTTACTTACAGCCCGTGGCTTGACATATATGACTTGACATCTATGACTTGACATCTGTGACTTAACGTATGTTACTTACATCACGTGACTTGACATATATGACTTAACATGTGACTTGACATGTTTTACTTGAAGTCTGTGACTTGACATTTGTTACTTAAACCCCATGGCTTGACATCTATGAATTGACCTTTGTAACTTGACATTTATGACTTTACATATATGACGACATCTGTTACTTGAAGTCTGTGACATGACATCTTTGACTTGACATCTTTTACATGACATCTGTAGCTTTACATCTATGACGTGACATCTGTGACTTGACATCTTTGACTTGACATCTGTTACTTAAAGCCCATGACTTAACATCTATGACTTGACATCCATGACTTTACATCTGTTACTTGAGGTCTGTGACTTGATATCTGTTACTTGAAGTATGGTACTCGAAGTCTGTGACTTGACATCTATGACTTGACATATGTGACACGAATTATTTGACTTGACATGTGTGACGATGTTTTTGGCT
>JAWQFJ010002833.1:57500-80000 GCA_034096865.1 Theodoxus fluviatilis
TAGCGTAGGCGCACTGTTTGACGTGTCGCGTGACGTCTCTTCCCATTGCTTGGAGATGGTCGAGTCTGTTCTCGCTAATTGTCGAAAGTTCTAGATAACCCACAAAATATTTATAAGCAGGGCGGTGTGAGAGCGAGAGAGAAAAAGGTGAGAGCGTGACAGAAGACACGGGGAAGCTGAAGGAAGACACATGGAAGCAAGAAGAAGACGTGTGCGATCGTGGATAACAGCGATTGTGTCCTCGCGGGATGGAGCCTGAGAGTGACGTGCAATTATGGCAATGCTGTTAACTGATTGTGTTGGTGTGAATCGACCAGTGCATGTATAACGGGTTTTTTTAACGACTATCGGAATTTTGGACTTCGACGTCCCGACGTAAGCTAGGAGAACTCCTGTACCTACAGGACTTTACAGAGGAGACACGTTGCAACATGTACATATAAGCGTCCACTATCTGCAGTATTTCTGTGCTTGGCTGAGAGTATTGTTTAATCTGATGACCGCGGTCCATGTCTTATAATTATGTATATCACGAGCTCTTCACTAAATGTAAATTTAGTAGAGCGCTTCTACATTTGAAATCGTGTTAACGTTTTCTTCAGCAACACAGTGACTAATGTATTAGCGGATTAAAATGAAGCTCACACTTTATGTTCACGGAAGGATCGGGTCGTAGACAATTTGTTAGTTAAAGATGTATGTCATGAAGCAGGGCTTTTTAACCTTGGTGAGAGATGAGCAATTATTTTTAGTCGCTTTGAATTAATAAACTTTATCATGTCTGACTAACTAGGACTTTCCTCCCGAAATTTGTAGAGCAGCCTGAATCTTTCAATTAGACACAATCAGGTATACTTTCCCCCTGTGAAATTATTTTTTGTAGTCATAGCCAATCATTGGAAAATTTTGTTTTGTTGATATCTAATGTACTTTTATAGTACCCACTACAGGATAATAAAAAGATTATGGACGCCTAAGCAGGTATCAAGATTAAGGTAAATATGTGATACTATGTAGAGACTTTTCACCCATGTCTGGGTCTCAGTCCGCTTTACACTTTACCCCCTGATCACTGGGCCGCATGATCAATCCTTGACTGCATGGCACCTGACGACAAACTGGTAAATGGACAGATAAGACGCACACATGTAACAGTGCCGACTCCACTCACTGGAGAGTGCCAGCGCAAGAGTATATTTTTTAAGAGAAGTGGCAGAAAGCGGCCGGAGGAGAAAGAATGATTTGGACGACTGCCCGTGTTTTATGAGACATTTCCAAGACACTCACCAGTTACTCATAGGATTGCGAAACGACCAATGGGCGCTGATGAATCATTGCCCATTGTTTTGATTTAACAGCATGCGTTTTGTTTAAAGTTTAACTTGTCATGTTAGAGTAGGGAGTGAGGTACTTTTTGTCGAAGAAGAAAACCACACACCTCTCCCAGATACTTTGGGTCAGTAGGAAGGAGGTTCAAGTATTTCCCCTTTCTAGACATTTTCAGTTCAGCTTGTCACGGTTTGCTGTGAGTTACAAGCAACATATTCCACATTTATGACAAACTCACATCATGCATCACATCAGCCTCTCTTGACTGCTTTCGACAGTGTCGGCAAAATGGCAGGAGCGAGAGGTGACTCATTTTGCCTCGGAAAGTGACGACTGATCAGTACCTTGTTGAAGCGCTAGTTATCATCATCGGTTCATGTACAGAAGTATCGCAACCTCGTTGACGCACGGTGTATCTATAGATCGCAGATACATACCACAAGATGGCTTCCCTTTGTGAATCCATCGTGGGAGACGTGTGATGACGTCATCATCGTGGGGGGTTGTTGTCACCTTCGTCTCGCGTCCTATCTGTGTCTCCTCGCTGCCAGGGCATGCCGGGACTTGCGGAGCGTGGCTTCTGGGATAGAATGCGATCCTGCATGCCTGCATGGAGACTTGGGTGGTTTTCTTTCTTTGACTTGTGCATGAAGATCTCTTTGTTTGTCTCCTGTGAAGCGGCTGACGTGCTCCGCGTAACTGGAGAGAGAGAGAGAGAGAGAGAGAGAGAGAGAGAGAGAGAGAGAAAGAGAGTCTGTCTCAGTCTCTCTCTCTCTCTCTCTGCACACACACACACAAACACACACACACACACACACACACACACACACACACACACACACACACACACACACACACACACACACGTGCACACATGCTCAATCTTACCCCAACTTTCTCGTTTCTTCACTTCTTTCTCTTTACTTTTCTGTCGTTCTGGACAGATGTGTCACTGTAAGGCAGTACATGTAGGGCCGAAGAGAAATGAGGGGAACAGGGAAAAGCGGGCAACCCTTGTCGCCTCTTTTTATGTGCCTGTCTTCTTGTCTGCCCTCGTATCTGTTGACTGTCACCGTACTTGTTCATCCTGGTTCCATCTCAAAGGACACGCTACGCTGTTAGCTTGTTGAAGACTGGCGACGAGTAGGGAACCACTCCTTCATTTCTTAGTTGTGAGTAAGGCAGAGCTAAATGTGGAACTATCTGACACTGCTGTTCATGTAGAGGATTCTATGGGCAGAACAGAATTTGGAGGGTGACGTGGACAGAAAGCTGATTTAAAGGCTCGGTTTTTTTCTTAATGACTTTCTTAACAAGCCTGTAAGTCTTGGTCATGTCTCGTCTAAGTCGATGCGAAATGTTGACTAAGTCGTCTTATGAATCACCCACTGGACTGTAATATTCTGAGAAAGCCAAGGCCCCTGCGTCAGTAATGATGGAATGCCTTAGAGACAACGGCCTTTTTGGTTGCGGTTGACTGACAAAGTTCTAGTCGTGGGGGTTCACGTACCGCATGGGGAAAGCACGATAATTTTTATTTATCTACAGCGCCTTTTCACACATCAAATACAAACTTTGCACGTGGTTACTTGAACTTGGAAGATAAAGATAAAGATGCTCCTTTTTGTATTGCGACTTTCCACCCACTGGTGGATGCTCAAACCGCGCAGGCGACTCTTTATGTCACTCCCACACCTTTGCAACTCCTTGGAAAACATGCAAAGAGGCTGTGGATGAACGTGCCAAAGTTAGTTTTCACAATTTTCCAGTTCTGTCCTCACAGGTACCCGTTTTACGTTTGAGTGGGAAGAAACAATGTGAGTAGAGCACCTTGTTCAAGGAACGCAGCACTCGATTGCCACAAGTGCCTGCAGGTCAGCGCGCTAACCACTCGGCCACATAACCACACGGATAGTGCGTCGATGGAATAAGTGTCTTGTGTGCAACATCTTTTGTGATTGTTATGGCAGTTTTAAAAAATCACTTTTGAGTAGTTTAAACTCTAAATTGGTAGGGTGGGGTGGGGGTTGGTTGGTCTGTCGCACTTTTATAAGAGGAAATGACACTAGAGAAATGGTAAATTTCTGATTCTTCATAAATTGCATTGAATGGGTTGATGAGATTCCACGGCCTATCAGCCCTTGTAGGCTATGTGAAGGCATGGACCACCTAAATCATCGAAATTTGACAATAAGTGAGTTCAGACTTCGAATCTCTTGGCATACCCTCTTTACAAATCTTCGAAGGAGATGCGATAGGTCTATTAAGTTACATCACACCGACAGTTTTGAAGTGAATTCGACAGTCACGTTGCCTTTCAATGACTGGGTGCACTGAGGAGGCAGAGAACAGCAGACGCAGTCAAACAGACGGCTGCCTAGAGACCCAAGACAAGGACGGGATGGAAGAAGCACCCGATCCATCACTCTTTAAGCATTGTCGCATTGAACAAGCTCCTCTCCACAGTTGGGCTGTTTGGCGCAGGAGAAAGAGAGAGAGAGGAAATGTTGCAGTGATGTGCATTGCATATCAACACGTTACACGGTCGTCGCCTGTTGAGCTCAACATACAGGATTCCTGTGACTCCATTACCCCACTGACGAAATAGCAGTGTTGCCTGTGCTGCCCGAGCTTTGGGGTTGACACAGTCAGAATATCTCATTTGTGTACTGGCAATGACTTGGGACTGGGCTGAATCTCCCGGCTCTGTATGATGCAGGATTCGGTTGTAGGCAAAGATAGAAAGCATCAACTCAAGGAACACATTTTAAAGTGTAATTCAGTGTACCTCGAATAGATCCTTGTAATTTCCCTTGTCTGTATGATACGGGATTCAGTTGTAGTCAAATATAAAAAGCGACAGCCTCTAGGACAAACTAGAAGATTATCTACAAATGTAAAAGTCGTCTTCGCTTTCATTTGGCAGTATAAACTTCCACATAGCTGGCTGTAATTGCCAGGCACGGGGCTCCTGCATCTGAACTCTGTGGCGCTTGAGAGCAAACAGAGGCAGAGACCTGTCAGAATCAGGAATGTGGTCCTAGGAAAGACGCCACGGTCACACCAACGCGACATTTCACACAACACTCACAATTCCCTGTTGCCTTTTTGTAGGAGCTCGATATGTTATGCAGTCGTTGAATGGAATCTGACGTTCTCCCCCAAGCCCTAATGTGGTCTTGAATTGATATGAGAAAGCCTGGGCAACATTTCGCGGAGATTTTGTGAGAGAAAACAGTGTTGACAATAACGCTTCAACCCTCGCCCTTGTATCTCGCCTGCCCAGGTACTTGTAACCAGCGGTTACTTTGATCGATGCTTATTTGATGCCAGAGTCGCTTGTTAAAGTTGCCACGTTTGAACATAGGAATGCACAAACGATTTCCCGATTGCCAGGGGTAACCAAAATGTTCTCTTCGGGCAAGGAGAAGTCGATTTAGACATGCCCGAACGGGAAACCAAAATTTCCTCTGGTTTATTTGGAATCGAAGCCCACTAAGGTTCGAATACTATGTCGACGCACAATGAAATGGCTGTGCAGGCAACCTTTAAACTGCATGTTTAGTTTGCCTGACCCTTGTAACGATATTGTATGCATGTTCAATGCTAAACACAATTTAAAGTACGAGACACCGATATTCATTTTACTAGTGCGATTACTGTAGTGGGGCAAACATTTTCGGGCCAGTGGATTTTGCTATCGGATAAGTGAGATTTCAGTCCACTTGCCCGAACAGGCGAGCTGTTTTGAGAGGTTGTGTTGGACCCTGGGACATGAGACATGTGTAATGCTTGAAAACATTGTGTATGTAATAAACGTATACTTGAATCAATCCTGTGGATGCACAGCGGTTGTAAATGCAACCAAAGAGGCCGAGATAACCACCTTTGCAGGAGTTTCCATCAATCAGTCTAAAAGTTGAAAAATGTGGTAGCAATACTGTCATATCATGACAGCAACTGAATGAAGCACGGACATTGCTGGACTGGGCTTGGCTGTGATGAAGTGACGTAGGTAAACATAGTTTTTTCTCATCATACCTGAATAGGTTTTTTCTAGTTTTTATTTGCAGTGCCCCCATTCCACCACCTCCATGTCAAAGATTCATATTCCCGTGAAATAAAAGTGGGGAAATTAGTTGCATGCTTTTGCATGCAAGTGAACTTCCTAGGCAAAAACAGTCGGTCATATCTCCTGAAAAGTTGTCAACATACATTATCTTGCCGAATGCATTGTCAGATCTTTTGTGCTGGCAGGAAGGCAACGGAAAGCGGATTGGGTGGAAAGACAAACGTCACTACTTTCGTCACTGAAAAAGCAGAGGAATGTGATAATATCGTCGATTCGTTCCCAAATGTTCTTTGGCTACAATGTATCCTGTTTATCTCACAGTGGAGATTTGAATATTTGCATGGAGACTTGCGGTGTACGACTAGGAGTGGAGTGTCTTTGGACAGGGACTTTGCACATTGCGACTTTTCACTCATTAATTGGTGCTCAAACCGCACACTTTTACTTAACCCTTTTGCCATTTGAGCTACTAAAATCGTCTCTCCAAGGAAAAGCTTCCAGAGACGGGCCACACTAGTGGACTCGTCTGAGGAGAGGGGTGTGGGAATGAAAGCAAAGCTGGCGGGCCACACAAGATGCGGATCACACCATTTAATTGGCGAGCGATTTTGGTGCATCTGCAGTGAATTCGCAGTGATTCACACACAGAATGACAAAATAATCTAAGGATTCGGAAGAGAAAAAAAAAACTCGTTTAAAAAATCAGCCAATCAAATGCTGTGGCCCGCCAGGCTGTCTTTCGCACACCCCTCTCCACAGACGAGTCCACTAGCGTGGCCCGTCTCCGGAAGATCCTCCCTCTCGCGTACCTTTTCAGTTCCACGGGGAGCATGCAACCAAGCTGTGGATGAACGCGCCAAATTTCTTTTAAACCATTTTCTACCTCAGACCTCACAGGTACCCATTATACTCCTGGGTGGGGCAAAGCAGTGTGAGTGAAGCATCTCGCTCAAGGAAGCACGTCCGAGATCCGCTCCCACTAACTCCTAGCGTTTGGAGGTCAAATGTGCTAACCAGGCCCTGGCCACAGAGTCCGACATCTCCAACAACACGAACATACGGAGCGCATTCACCTGCGAGAGTTGTTACATGAATCGTTACAACGCTGTTGCAGTATAATACTTCAGACACAGAAGATGCGACCCGTTGAGGGTATCCCGATGTCGTAATTATTGCCGCTGAACAGTTTTTGTGTGACCTTCCCTGCAGTGTCATTGTAGTGGCACCACGTGCCTGCCATTTCCCACGTGACATCAACGACACTGAAACCAAGGGCATTGCAGGCAGTGCTTCTCATTTAAATTGTATTTTTTTATATCCCTCATCCTCTCCTCTGAGTGCTTGGGGCCGATCCTGGGTCAGGCAGGAGAGGAAGCCCCGAAAGACCATCAGTCAGCGAATTCCAGCTATTGAGGGGAGTCATCCGGCAGCTCTTGCCACGTGATGCTCTCCACAAAGCGCAAGCTCGCTTGGTCTGGCGAGTCCGTGCAAAGATGGCAGTGGTAGACGCTGCCACCGACTCGCTAAGTGGTTCATTGACGAATCGGCATTTTTCATCCTGCTGATAAATGCTTAAACCCCTCCCTCCCCCACTGAAAGTATTCTCATATAGTTGAAAATAGCTACTAATAATTTCAATATTACATTGCCCTTAGTGTACATGTCCATGTAGTGTAGCTGTGTATAGTTGTACCATACTCTTCATTTCGGTTACAGCCTTGCATCAGCATCTCTGCACATGATTGACACGAACATTAGTCTTGTCAGTCAAGAGTTGCGTCAACCACAACAAAGACGGTAAATAAACTATCGCTATGAATGCCTCACGAACGCAGCACATTTAGATGGCTATTAAAATTATTTACACGCATGCACGCGCGCGCACACACACACACACGCACGCGCACACACACGCACACACGCACACACACACAGACACACACGCTCGCACGCACGCTCGCGCGCGCGTACACAAAAAAGTACAAAACACACGCATGCACGCATGCATACACACGCATACACACACACACATACACACACACATACACACACACAAACACATACAGAGGAGCAGAGGCTCATTTTTGACTAGCTTTGTAGGTTTAATGGAAAGTCGGAATGGGAATATTAAAACATCTGAAGGCTATGCAACGAAGTGGCATGTCATGACTTCAAACGGTCAATGGAAGGTCGGAGACTTTCACCTTCGTACAGCATTGAGTACTCAGTAACCAATAGACCATCGTCTTATTGATGTCTTATTGATGTCTTATTGATGTCCGTTACCACCTCTAATGTGCCCTTTGACATGTTGACACCTTAGCAGTCGACTTCAGCATGGGTCGAGAACGCACTTCATCACTTTCGTTTGAACCTAAGATATGTTTACTACTTCGTCATTGAAAGACCTCCACATGAGCCACGCACAAACACCTTGACCTTCACCCTTCCCTTTAAGTTGTTGACCATTCCATAATCGAAAGACGGTCTCTGCGTGAAAAGACGGGACACCGTCACCTCCTCTGTGTCCTCACCGTGTCCGGGCAGGTCAGAGCCCAGGAGACGCGATGACTGCCGCTGTCGGAGCGGACCACATTCCGTCGCCTTGTCGTTCGATAGTGTCGAAGTACTGGTGTTGACGACTGGGGTGACAAGGCTAGGGCTCCATGTGACAACATTCCTGTCCGCGCTGACGTCTTGCGCCCAGGTACCTGCCCGCCGCCTGGCTGGCATGCGTAGCGTGCTTGCACCCTAGCAGTCTTCGCCTCCAAACTTGGGCATGTATGGGTCTGTTGCGTGATTGCACCCTAGCAGTCTTCGCCTCCAAACTTGGGCATGTATGGGTCTGTTGCGTGATTGCGCGTGTCTACGTGTTGATTCTTGTGCGTTTAGGGAAAACATGGCTCTGAGTGTGTGTGTGTGTGTGTGTGTGTGTGTGTGTGTGTGTGTGTACATAACGACTCTAGTTTAAGGGGTTGGATGGTTGGAAGAATGTTGATGAGAAAGAAAGTTTAACTTATTTTTATGTGTTTTCTTCCTGGAGGTCTTCATCTTTGAATATGAATAATGAACCTTCACTGCGCCGTGACTGCTTGTCCATGCTTGTGTTGATAAAAGTGGATCTGTTTTCAAAAGAGAAAACCAGTTTGTGAATCAGCTTTGCCCCTTATGCCTCGGTACTCAAAGTTTTAGGACTGAAGTCGTCTTTAGCCCGACTTCCTGAACTCGATGTCCCAGCATCTGTATGAAGAGGCTCAACGTGTTTCCGCAATCTGCGATCGTGGAAAGTTGGGTAAACAGTTTATGAGAAAATTCCATGATGTGAGGTTTTAAAAAAATAGATGTCTATTTTGAGAAAATTGTTCAGTCGAACGCCGTCTCTACTTTATCTCACAAGGGTTACGCGCTTGTTGTCCATCCAAGCTTTTCTCACAAGGGTTATGCGCTTGCCGTCCATCCAAGCTTTTCTCACAAGGGTTACGCGCTTGTCGTCCATCCAAGCCTTTGTGTATATATATATATAAAATTATCAACATGATTGCGAGGAAAAAACAAAGAATGACAATGCATGAAAGCTCCAAGTCAGTTTATTGTTTGGGACAAGTGCAACCAGGCTGCATATGAATATGTCATAACAACCTGCAGTATGCCTTCCTAACCCTCAAAGGTGCCCGTTTTACCCCTTGATGGAGAGAATTGTATATGGCGACGTAAGCCTAGGATATATACTGTTTCAAATGCGTACCCTCTTTCCAAATTGCGAGCTCAGATGTATGCACCATAGTGTTATTATTCGCAAGCGTGTTTATTGTTTTGTCTTTGTAACCTGCACAGGGACAGACGTTTTTACATGCAAGCGGGTATGCATATGAATATGCTTGCATAGTGGTGTGTGTGAAGTTAAGTTCACGTGCTAACGTACATGCGTGCATCCGTTCGTATGAGATATATATATTTCTGCTTGTTTTGCTGCGTGCAAATAAGTTTATGTACGATTTCTTGTCCTTTATACCTTATTTGAAAAATGAGTAAAAATATCACAATTCCCTTGACGATAAGTGTACTCGACATTGCCATGCAATGACAGAAGTGTGACTGGAATATTCCTCTCTGTTAACTTGGCTCAGTGAAGCTCTATGTTTTTCTGCATCTCGTGGCCTTTCAATGATCTGACCAGAAAACAATTAATTAACTGCGGAATTTTGATTGTCGGATTTCTAACGTTCCTGCCGCTCTCGGAATGCTTGCACTCTGCCATTCACCGATTCCCATTCGCTCTGCCGTCTGATTCAGCTCCAGCGCATGCTCTTTATTTATTTCCCACTTTGTCTTCTGTCAATCATTTTTCTCGCCTGTAATTCTCTCTTTCTCTGCATTCCACATCGCCTCGGGGCAAATGTTTCAACATGGTGTCTCCCCCTGCCCCTCGGACGACATAGACCGAATGGGGATCTGCTCTACATTTTCGATACCTGCAGATGCGGTATTTGAGTACCGAGAGAATCAGTCGGCCTACGACCCAGGGGGTCGGGGAGATGAGAGAGGATAGGCGCAATGTGTAGTACGGTATCTACGTCACAGACGTTTTGGCTGGCTGGCATGTGCCTATTTAACGTCAGGGAAGTCCGGTCCTCCACACTGAACATATATCGCCAGATCCGGATTGTAGGCGTTCGCACCAAATGTCCACGATAGGCAGCGACTGTGTCTTGGAGGTAAAGGTGGGTACCTGTCTCTAGGTGTCTGTAGACTTGGTGGAAGTCTGAGCAGGTTTTTATGCAGTTGAAATACACGGATTACGCATGGCTGCGGCTTTAACGAGAGCGACTATCTGTGCACGTGCTTTCCTTACTGCAGAGGTGCGGGGGGATAAACTTCAGATGAAATTTTTCGCTCAACGAATTCCTTCTTGACAACATGGTGTGTGTGTGTGTGTGTGTGTGTATGTGTGTGTGTGTGTGTCTGTGTGTCTGTGTGTATGTGTGTGTGTGTGTGTGTGTGTGTGCGCGTGCGTGCGTATGTGCGTATGTATGTGTCTATGTGTGTGTGTGTGTGTGTGTGCGTGTGTGTGTGTCTATGTGTGTGTGTGTGTGTGTGCGTATGTGTATGTGTGTGTGTGTGTGTGTGTGTGTGTGTGATAGACAATATTATTACATCAAGTAAAAGGTGCTTACGGATGAGACATCCGATTAGCAGATGGTTTCGAAAGATCCAGCTATTCTGCACGTGCATTTTTGACATTTCATAAATGAATGCGGAAGCAAATGGTGGAACGATGAGTATAGAAAGTCGTTGCAGTTGTAAGATTTGGCAATGCCCGAATATTTGTTACATCACCGACAGCCACGACGACGATGATGATAATGATGGTAATGATGATGACGAGGGATGATTATGATGACGACGACGACGAAGTCGTCGATGCTACTACTACTACTACTACAGCTACTACTCCTCCTCCTACTACTACTACTACTACTACTACAGCTACTACTACTACTACTACTACTACTACTACTACTACTACTACTACGACTATTGCGACGACGGCGACGGTGACGACGACGACGACGACGACGACGATGATGATGATGATGATGATGATGATGATGATGATGATGATGATGATGATGATGATGATGATGATGATGATGATGGGGGAATTATTTAAATCCATGTTTAAAACCATTTTCCACTTTCACCCCCTTTTCCTCTCTCCTGTTGCCGCCCATAATTTGAAATTGTATCGATAACTGTGAATCTCATAACACTCCAATCGCAATGTCTCTTAGTTTTTAGTTACAAACCTGTGATTCTTGCATGAAATTTTTTTTTTTACGATTTTATCTTCGATTTTGCATTATCGTGGGAAATCACATGGGAGTGCTCCTATAGATTTTTTTAAAAAATATTCCCACCCAGAAAATACCATGAATGGATGTGAGGATTGAGATGGCAAGTCATAATTATAAGACCCTGGTGCATTTGTCTACAGACTGGCAGTTTGGCTTCCAGGCAGATGAGAAGTGAAATTCCCATTAAGTGGCCTGATAGCCGTGCATGTTAAACGTGTGGGCTTCGAGCACCCATACAGGGATGGACAACTGCAATATAAAGACAGTTTTGCCTGTACTCGCAACCTCTGTATTTGTACATGTCATTCCATGTCGGAAATGTGAAGTTTTGTTCGTTTGTTTTTTCGTCCGTGCATGTCCTGTTTGGACTAAAATAACTGCAGCACAGCACTCCTTTTCTCCTTTTCTTCCTTTTCCCTCAATTTTCATTCCACCTGCCCTTCCCTCCAGCTCTTCTTCTTTATCTCTTTATTTCTGATGTATTCTCATAGGAGTATACTTTATCAGCCATTTAAGTTTTGTAAGCTTTATTCACGATTTCTGTCCGTCGTTATCCTGGCCTCTCTAAGAACGTTGTGTGCTGTGCATAAACCAAATCCAAACTTGTGTAATGAAGGATTCGTGAGCTTTCCGTGGTAGAAATATGATGACGAATCTGACGCAACAAAAATGATTCACGTATTTGTGTAGTCAGTCTGAGAAGACAAGAAACTTCATGAGAAGCGAGACGACTGACCGTCCTCAGAGGAAGAGCCCCCGTCTTCGAGTGTTTCGGCTCTGTCTGAGAGTACTTTACCACAAGTAAAAAGTACATATTTAAAGCATATGAATGTACTGTGTTTGACGTATCCAAGGAAAATTATTGCCACACGGCTGAAAATTGTTTTGGTGCGTTGATGATGGCGGATGTTGAATTCTGAGTCAGGTTATCGTGATGTCACAACCTCGGCATCTCTAGTTCAGGCTGATGACATCATGTTCTTACCTTGATGTGGATGTCAATGAAGGTGAAGGAATTAAATTGACAGTGCTCTCAGCAAACCGTGGTGCCTTCGCTATTGGCAGAGTTGTGCATGGGTTAGCTCGTGTGTGTGTGTGTGTGTGTGTGTGTGTGTGTGTGTGTGTGTGTGAGAGAGAGAGAGAGAGAGAGAGAGAGAGAGATGGCATGCGCGCGCGCGTGCGTGAGTGTGTGTGTGTGTGTGTGTGTGTGTGTGTGAGAGAGAGAGAGATTGAATGTGTGTATGTGTGAGTGTGTGTGTGTGTGTGTGTGTGTGTGTGTGTGTGTGTGTGTGTGTGTGTGTGTGTGTGTGTGTGTGTGCGTGTGTGTGTGTGCATGCGAGCACCTTTTTCATCTCGATTATTAAATACATGAGACACTCAAGTTGCAGGCTTTGCAATATACATATCAATCGCGCACGTGTATTTTCATTTCCAGAAAAGTGTGACGATAAAACATTGTTGGTGGCACAAGCAAACTGTGATACAATGCATGGCGAAGTGCATGAAATCTATGATAACAGAAAAGCTGCTTGGACATTCTTTTGTGGATTTTTGTTTTTTTAATTTCACACAGAAAATGCACTTAATACAGACACAGATTGAGTGACTTGCAAAAGTACCTACGTAAAACTGAGTGCTTGTCAGGAAATGAAGGAGTAAAAGAGCCAGTTTATTAGACAGATCCACACGCGTGTAACACTCTTGTTTTTTTCCTAAACGATATGAATCGCCTGTCATTGCTGCACCTCTACAATGACTTCTCCAGTTTATACTTTACAGAAAATACACTCAATACACACAAAATGAATGACCTGCAAATATACTAATGTAAAACCGGATGCATATCGACAAAGCGTTTTGAAGAAGAAAAAGTAATGTGAAAGCTAATTTAGTAGGAAACTGCATGGATGTGTAGTCATTATTTTATTTTATTTTTTCCGTTTCAAAGGCCTTGAGCTCTACAAGGACATCTCTGTTTTATATTTTACAGAAAATTTAGCAAATACAATAACAAAACGATCGACCAGCAATAATACTATTGTGAAATTTGACGCATATTGACGAATCGTTTTGAAGAATAAGTGATGTTAATGCCAGCATTGTAGAAAGCTCCACACACGAGTGTACTCATTTTTGCTTTTTAATTTTTTTTCCAAAGGGCTTGAAACAGCTGCTGTTTCTGAAACTTTTCAAGGGCATTTGAGGTTTTTTTGTCTTGCAGAAAATGCACTCAGAACAAACATAAAATGGATGAATTGCAAATAATAGTATTCATGCACAGTTTGACGCGTTTGAAGAGGGAAAAGTAATGTGAGGGCCAGAGGAGTGGAAAGTTCCACACATGTGTGACAATCGCTGTGTTCTTTTTTCCTTCCAAAGGGCATGGAACATCTGTCTTGGCTGGGACTGTTCAAGGACATCTCCAGCGGAAGCCTGCCGTTCTGGGACAAACATCGGTCCAGCAACGTCCACGTCTCTCCCGAACACTGCAGCAGAGTTCTACAGAACTTCAAGAAAATGAGGTAGGCGTCCCGCACTCTTGCATACGTAGTCCCTACTGCAGCTGTTGGGGGTTCAATTGCACACATCGCGTCTCCCCACGTGACTACGTAAGAGGCGAATGCCTTGGGAGATCGAGACTTAACTTGCTCGTTCCCATTCCAGCTCTAGTGATTTTCGTGATATGCCTCACATGGCCTATCAGGCAGGAAAGGTCTTCTATCCATCTATCCATCCATTCATTTTGTTTTCCATTCACTCATTCATTCGTTCCTTCCTTTCTTCCTTATTGACTCACATGCGAAGCAAAAGTGAGTCTATGTACTCACCCGTGTCGTCCGTCCGGGCGTCCGGGCATCCGGGCGTCCGGGCGTCCGTGAAAAACTTTAACGTTGGATTTTTCTCGGACACTATTAAGTCTACCAATACCCAATTTGGCATGATGGTGTATGATGACAAGGCCTCAAAAAACATACATAGTGACTTGACCTTGCTTCAAGGTCAAGGTCGCAGGGGCCGTAAATGTTGTCTAAAAACAGCCATTTTTCACACTTTCCCAATTTTCTCTGACGTTTTTGAGATTGGATACCTCACCTATATATGGTGTATAGGGCAAAGTAAGCCCTATCTTTTGATACCAGTTTGATTGATCTTGCTTCAAGGTCAAGGTCACAGGAGCTCTTTAAAGTTGGAGTGTATACATATTTTGAAGTGACCTTGACCCTGAACTATAGAAGATAACTCTTCCAAACTTCATAAGATTGTAGTACACATGTTATACTTTTATTCTGAGACACATTTGGTCACATATCATCAAGGTCAAGGTCACTTTGACCCTTATGAATTGTGACCAAAATGGGGTAGTGAACCACTAAAAGTGACCATACCTCATGGTAGAAAGTGCCAATAAGCATCATTGTGCTTCCTATGTCTTGAATTAACAGCTTTGTGTTGGATGACCTTGACCTTGGGTCAAGGTCACATGTATTTTGGTAGGGAAAAGAAGTTCTTAGTGTATGATGTCATTGCTAGGTTTAGTTGTTTGACCTTGACCTTGAAGGACACCTGAAGGTCAAGGTCATATAAAGGTCAAGGTCAAGCATGTGAGTCGTATGGGCTTTGCCCTTCTTGTTCATCATTTATTCACTCATCCATCCACCCATCTATCCATCCACCCATCTATCCATCCTTTTATTATTCATTCATTCATTCATTCATTCATCTATTCATTCATGTGTTATTCATTTATGTGTTATTCATTCATTTGTTATTAATTCATTCATCATTCATTCATCAGTTTTTGTAATGAATATATCGTCCTGGGCCTCGTCAGCGACGTCGGGGCCCTGGTTCAACACCTAGAGCGTTCCCGCAGTCACGGCCCCTCCCCACCCAGGAGGAAAAACGAGTACCTGTGAGGGCAGTGGTGGCACATTGTAGTACCGTTCTCGCTGGCCAGCATTATGGGTTACAATACCTCCCGAGGGGTGAAGGTGCTGCTGCTACCTGTCTGGGTGCTCTCTCTCTCACTCACTCTCTCTGTCTCTCTGTCTCTCTCTCTCTTTCTCTCTCTCTCTCTGTCTCTCTCTGTCTCTCCCTCACTCTCCCTCTCACTCTTTCTCTCTCTGTCTCACTCTCTCTCTCTCTCTCACTCTTTCTCTCTCTCTCTCACTCTCTCTCTCAGTCTCACTCTTTCTCTCTCTCTCTCTCACTCTCTCTCTCTGTCTCACTCTTTCTCTCTCTCTCTCTCTCTCACTCTCACTCTCTCTCACACACACATACACACACACACACGCGCGCGCGCGCGCGCGCGCGCGTAGAAAGAGGGAGGGAGAGAGAGAGAGAGAGAGAGAGAGAGAGAGAGAGAGAGAGAGAGAGAGAGAGAGATTAAATATTTTGGCAGCCTGAGGAAACTCTTCACATGGTAAGCAATTTCATGTTCAATTTCATAATCTCAACATATTCTACTCTTCTGTCTGAGCTCAGAACCGTTTGTTTCATGCACGCAGCTTGTGTCAACCAAAGTTATGAATTTTATAGTCGCAAAACAACAAATTTTCAAAATGAGAAAGTGGAGGTCAAAGTGAAGTCTGACTAAAAACAAAAATGTCTTTACCATCTCGGTAGCAGCGATAGTCGCAGCATAACTTGTCTGTGTACTGGAACTGTTTTGTCAATGTTGATGCTCTCAAAAAGAACATCCTGCATGATGTGACGGTGTTACAGAGTTGTGAAGATATTAAATCACCCGTGATGGCAACGCCTTGATGAAAGGACAGATCGACGTTGTTTGGCTAAGCTAGCAGCCACAGGTGATTTGGTAAACAGGAGAAGAAAATGGCGTAACGGGCGTATCGTGTTTTGGCCTGTACATCAAAATATGACCTCCGAGGGGTTTTGCCAGGCTGCCAGACAGTTGTGGCCAGGAGCCAGGAAGGGAAAGATCGAGCCGCCCAATGCTCAGGGCGTAACTGTCAAGCCGCCCAATGCTCAGGGCGTAACTGTCAAGCCGCCCAATGCTCAGGGCGTAACTGTCAAGCCGCCCAATGCTCAGGGCGTAACTGTCAAGCCGCCCAATGCTCAGGGCGTAACTGTCAAGCCGCCCAATGCTCAGGGCGTAACTGTCAAGCCGCCCAATGCTCAGGGCGTAACTGTCAAGCCGCCCAATGCTCAGGGCGTAACTGTCAAGCCGCCCAATGCTCAGGGCGTAACTGTCAAGCCGCCCAATGCTCAGGGCGTAACTGTCAAGCCGCCCAATGCTCAGGGCGTAACTGTCAAGCCGCCCAATGCTCAGGGCGTAACTGTCAAGCCGCCCAATGCTCAGGGCGTAACTGTCAAGCCGCCCAATGCTCAGGGCGTAACTGTCAAGCCGCCCAATGCTCAGGGCGTAACTGTCAAGCCGCCCAATGCTCAGGGCGTAACTGTCAAGCCGCCCAATGCTCAGGGCGTAACTGTCAAGCCGCCCAATGCTCAGGGCGTAACTGTCAAGCCGCCCAATGCTCAGGGCGTAACTGTCAAGCCGCCCAATGCTCAGGGCGTAACTGTCAAGCCGCCCAATGCTCAGGGCGTAACTGTCAAGCCGCCCAATGCTCAGGGCGTAACTGTCAAGCCGCCCAATGCTCAGGGCGTAACTGTCAAGCCGCCCAATGCTCAGGGCGTAACTGTCAAGCCGCCCAATGCTCAGGGCGTAACTGTCAAGCCGCCCAATGCTCAGGGCGTAACTGTCAAGCCGCCCAATGCTCAGGGCGTAACTGTCAAGCCGCCCAATGCTCAGGGCGTAACTGTCAAGCCGCCCAATGCTCAGGGCGTAACTGTCAAGCCGCCCAATGCTCAGGGCGTAACTGTCAAGCCGCCCAATGCTCAGGGCGTAACTGTCAAGCCGCCCAATGCTCAGGGCGTAACTGTCAAGCACTTTGAGCTCCACACACGATTGATGAGTCAGTCTGTCACAAGTAGTATTAAAAGATTATTAATCTTTTCTGTGGCTCGTTAAATGTCTAGGGAATTCCGTACTACTTGGCACCTTCCAATCAAAACCATTCGCACAAGGATGACGATTGGACGCAAATGAATGACTGGGCTGCACAAATCAAATTCAAATTCAGCTTTAATCAATAATAATCAAATTGGTCAAGAGTGATAAGTTTCAACACAATAAATAAGAAGGCATGGTGATACTGAAACGCATTAGGAAATAAAAAGAAACCTTCCCCAAAATTAAATAATTAACTAAGAGGGCTGCCAAGCCAAGATGGGTACACCAGTACTCACGTACGCAACTTGGTGTGGCGTCCAGCCAATCCGTAGCCGGCTAAACGAGCTACGCTTCCAGTGAATGACATTCCGCACACACGATGGGAGAGAGGATTAGGGGAAACGTCCATTCATGGACTCACTGCACAATACACGACGAAACTGGAGAATTTCCTCTGGTGATGAAAACGTGGAGATTTCCCCACTCTCGTGGTGGAGGGTGAGGCGGGTCTTGCACTTGATTCCGGAGATGGAGGGCTCTTGCATCAACGTGTAGTCTGACGTCAAGCGGGCAGCGGGCGGCAGGCGTCGTTGAGACGGCGACGAGGAGGGGCGAGGCGAGACGGCAGGCAAGACGACGAGAAGCAGGTGCAGGGCGCGAGGGGTCAGAGATTTCTCGCAGGTGGCTTTCTCAGAAGTGGGGAGAAGTTTCTAGAGACAACTTCTCCTCACAGGGTGGTCAGTAGATAATTCACTCAGGAGAGGAAAACGTTGCAAGTACGAAAATTGCAATACCTTGCACGTGGTCTCTCTCTGCAGTCCAACGTGAGAACAGTCCTCCATTTCTTCCGTTGTCTATCCATAGACGTTTGAAGGGAGGGTCACTCGGAATTAGTCCGTCAGTGGACGAAAATTCCATCAGTCTTCACACATGTCCACCTCGTGAACCCTTTGAGACAGGGCGCCGTCCTATACATTGGCTGTCTCGATGAAAGTTTTGCTACGGGCACACCGTGATCACCAAAACAAAGGTTTTTATACAACGGCAGAATTCTCCCTGTCGTTCTCAACCAATCACAGCGTTTTAGGATGTCTCGATTCACGATTTCGCATCAATTGACCAATCAAATGTTCATAAAGTCATCCACTTCTCCCATTGAACAATAACCAAGCAGTTTCATTAGTCCGTTTCTTGAGAAGTTCACTGCAGATTGGTCAACTGTGGAACGTGAATCAAGGTGAATAAAACAACTTCCCAAACGTTCCACTAAGTTCATCTCTGTATTGGAAGGGAAGCAAGGTTCACAGTTCGTTTTCCCTTCCAAAACTACATCCACCATATCAATCCCAACATCAATACTGGCTTGGCAGCAAATATCAAAATACACTATGGCTTGGCAGCTAATTCCCAACCCACTATATGCTATAACCACGACCAGGAATAAATACGAAAATATGCGTTTCGTAACACAGTCACTTAATAAAAATGTTACCTTTAATTCGTTTTCATTATCAAGTTACTTTCTCATTATATTGTCGACTGGTATGCTTCAACTTTCTCCAAAATTGATGTGCCCTCATTATCGTCAACGTCTTTCCAATTCCAAATTACATTTCTAAAAGACACCGCTGACAAAATGCCGCTAAGCCCAGAGTAGTATGCTTTTGTACCTCTCAAAAACTGGGAATGCTTTCTTATGCGTAAAGGTAATTGCTTGACAAGTCTTTGCGGCATGCTATCTAAGGGAGGTAACTCCATCTTTTTTCACCTTCCCTGGGTTGCTCTGAGGAGTACATACATGATACATTTGCCCGAAGAAAACTGGCAGCTAGAGCGCGTGTGTATGCATGCGTGTGTGTGTGCGTGTGTGCGGGGATGCTTATGTGTATGTTTGTATATGTGCGCGTGCGTGTCTGTATATGTGTGTGTGATGTATGTGTGTGTGTGTGCGCGTGTGTGTGTGTGTGTGTGTGTGTGTGTTTGTGTTTGTGTGTGTGTGTGTGTGTGTGTGTGTGTGAGTGTGTGTGTATGTGTGTGTGTGTGTGAGAGAGAGAGAGAGAGAGAGAGAGAGAGAGAGAGAGAGAGAGAGAGAGAGAGAGAGAAAGAGAGAGTTTATGTGTTTGTGTGTGTGTGAGTGTTTGTGTGTGTGAGTGTTTGTGTGTGTGTATGTATGTATGTATGTATGTATGTATGTATGTATGTATGTATGTATGTATGTATGTATGTATGTATGTATGTATGTATGTATGTATGTATGTATGTATGTATGTATGTATGTATGTATGTATGTATGTATGTATGTATGTATGTATGTATGTATGTATGTATGTATGTATGTATGTATGTATGTATGTATGTATGTATGTATGTACGTATGTATGTATGTATGTATGTATGTATGTATGTATGTATGTATGTATGTATGTATGTATGTGTGTGTGTGAGCTTAAGAACCATCGTCAGCTTTAGGATCGCTTCCCAGGGACCAGGCTGTCCATCCTAATTGAATTCTCTATTCATTATGGAAAAATGACATTGTGATTACTATGAAGGATTTGTTTATTTATTTTTTTCCTCTCTTGACTCTTGCCTTTTTGTTCGTTCCTTCATTTGTTTCTTCCTTTGTAAACTGAAGTAGTTGTTACCTCTCTTCTCCCTCTCCAATCCGCATATCTCAGTTACTTCCCCCTCCCCCCCCCCTCCCTATTAATTAAAAAAGAATTATGTTATGTTATTTTGAGAGAAATCAGATTTTTTTACTCACATGCCAAGCAAAAGTGAGTCTATGTACTCACCCGTTTCGTCCGTCCGTAAAAAAACATAACATTGGATTTTTCTCAGAGACTATTAAGTCTATCAACACCCAATTTGGCATGATGGTGTATGATGACAAGGCCTCAAAAAACATACATAGTGACTTGACCTTGCTTCAAGGTCAAGGTCGCAGGGGCCATAAATGTTGTCTAAAAAACAGCCATTTTCCCCATTTTTGACTCACATGCGAAGCAAAAGTGAGTCTATGTACTCACCCTTTTCGTCCGTCCGGGCGTCCGGGCGTCCGGGCGTCCGGGCGTCCGAAAACTTTAACGTTGCATTTTTCTCTGAGACTATTAAGTCTATCAATGCCAAATGTGGCATGATGGTGTATGATGACAAGGCCTCAAAAAACATACATAGTGACTTGTCCTTGCTTCAAGTTTAAGGTCGCAGGGGCCATAAATGTTGTCTAAAAACAGTCAATTTTCACTTTTTCTCAATTTTCTCTGAAGTTTTTGAGATTGGATACCTGACCTATATATGGTATATAGGGCAAAGTAATCCCTATCTTTTGATACCAGTTTGGTTGACCTCGCTTCAAGGTCAAGATCACAGGAGCTCTTCAAAGTTGGATTGTATACATATTTTGAAGTGACCCTGACCCTGAACTATGGAAGATAACTGTTTCAAACTTAATAATTATGTGGGGCACATGTTATACTTTCATCATGAGACACATTTGGTCACATATCATCAAGGTCAAGGCCACTTTGACCCTAATGAAATGTGACCGAAATGGGGTAGTGAACCACTAAAAGTGACCATATCTCATGGTAGAAAGTGCCAATAAGCACCATTGTGCTTCCTATGTCTTGAATTAACAGCTTTGTGTTGCATGACCTTGGATGACCTTGACCTTGGGTCAAGGTCACATGTATTTTGGTAGGAGAAATGTGTAAAGCATTTCTTAGTTTAGTGTATGATTTCATTGGTAGGTGTAGTTGATTGACCTTGACCTTGAAGGTCACCTGAAGGTCAAGGTCATATAAAGGTCAATGTCAAGCATGTGAGTCGTATGGGCTTTGCCCTTCTTGTCTCAATTTTCTCAGAAGTTTTTGAGATTGGATATCTCACCTATATATGGTATATAGGGCAAAGTAAGCCATATCTTTTGATACCTGTTTGGTTGACCTTGCTTCAAGGTCAAGGTCACAGGAGCTCTTTAAAGTTGGATTGTATACATATTTTGAAGTGACCTTGACCCTGAACTATGGAAGATAACTGTTTCAAACTTAATAATTATATGAGGCACATGTTATAATTTTATCATGAAACACATTTGGTCACATATCAAGGTCAAGGTCACTTTGACCCTTATGAAATGTGACCAAAATGGGGTAGTGAACCACTAAAAGTGACCATATCTCATGATAGAAAGTGCCAATAAGCACCATTTTGCTTCCTATGTCTTGAATTAACAGCTTTGTGTTGCATGACCTAGGATGACCTTGACCTTGTTTAAAGGCCACAGGTATATTTGTAGGAAAAATGTGTAAAGCATTTCTTGAAGGTCACCTAACGGTCAAAGTCATGTAAAGGTCAAGGTCAAGCATGTGAGTCATATGGGCTTCGCCCTTCTTGTCTTATAACGCTAAGACCACTTCAGTTTGCTGTTGATGTTTTGTTTGCCTCCCCTCCCCCCTCCCCCCTCCCCCCTCCCCCCCATTCCCCCCTTTTCCTTGCTGTAAAGGCAAATTATTTTTTTTTATAATGCATTATTTTGTATTAGTTATCTGTCTTGCCTCTATAATCAGTTCTTTTGATTTACGTACTCAGTGGCTTTATTATCGTATAAAAGCTGATAGGCTATAACACTTCATTCATTCATTCATTCATTTATTCATTCATTCATTCATTGATTCATTCATTTGTTCCTTCATTCATTAATTTTGTTCGTTCATTCATTCATTCGTTTGTTCATTCGTTCCTTCATTCAGTTGTTCAATAATTTGTTTATCTGTTCATTCTTTTGTTCATTCATTCATTCATTCATTATCTCTCTTGCAGCCAGGCGCAGATCACAGACAACGTCAGGGAGTACCTGAAGAAGCCGACCTTTGACAACTGGCAGTGGGACGATGCCGAGATGATGGTGCTGCTACGCCAGATGTACTTAGACCTGGGTCTTATAGAAAAGTTCAAAATCCCTGTAAGTTCATTTTGTTACTTATATACCCCATGAAATGGAACTGTATTATCAACTTCAAGTAGTTTTCATCCCAACGATGGAAGAGACTTTTATTTCATTGAGTAAGCTATCAAAAATCCATGTTTGCCGTTCACAGTTCTTTGAAATGAAAGAGGAAGTGTGTAAACAATCATTGTATTGAGCATATTTGTGAAATGTACATCTAAGTTTGGAAACACTTAGCACTTGCACTTATTACTGAAATGGGAAGAAAGTGATAATATGGGTGGGACAAGCAGAGAGACAGGCACTTTCACTACGATCT
>JAWQFJ010002833.1:85000-115000 GCA_034096865.1 Theodoxus fluviatilis
GGATCCATAATGTCATTCCAAGGTGTATTACTGCATGGGTTGCTTCATATCTGCTGCTTTTCTTTACAGATGTATGGGCTGATTTGGTTGACAAACCTGCAGGAGCACGTGGACGACATTGATATTTTGTTGTTGCTTACCTCTGCCATTTCACATGACCTCGACCATCCAGGCTACAATAATGCCTACCAGGTACCCCATCTTTCCACTGTGTTTCTTGAATTCTCCTCTGCAGCGCACCGACTTCTTTCTGGTGACCAAATCTTTAAAGCATCAAAACCTCCTAAATCATCATTTTGATATATCTTCAATGCATATGTGCTGGAGTAATGCAGACATATTATATGTAATCCATTATCAGTACGGAGTACTAACTGATTGTGGAAAGGAAAACCCCCTGTGGGTTGGGGGTAAGAATAGACCCATCGCATCTCTATGCGATTCGGAAGAGGCGAATGATTTAGGATACTGAGATTTGATTTGCGCCTTCTTTAACCGGCTCTAGTGGTTTTTGTTGTCAATGGCCGTACATAGCCTACAAAGGCTTATAGGCCATAAAACTTCCTTCCTTCCTTTCTACATTCATTCATTCATTGAGTATATTGACGAAGGATTTGGAAATATTTTCAATTCTGCGCATCATGCACTTGATGCAATCTTCAATCAGTTTGTTGAGTATGTGAATACAAAGATACAGTATGATGGTGTGATTATTACATTTAAAAATACAGATGCAATAGAATATCTCCGCCAGATTTCACTGTGGATTAATATCAATTAACTCCGAAGAGTACAAAATCGGGGTCTACATTGCAGACAGACGATGCGGCCAATGAGCCAATCAAATGCTTCCTATCAAACAGCTTTGCCATGCATGCCTGGATTCGAGAGTCCCACCAGATTTTTCTTGACGTCTAGAGACACCCAATAGAGATTGCTTAGCCAAGGCAGTGATTCGAACTCCTGCACAATCTGGAAGTGAAACAACTTTTGAAGAATCTTTTCCTACTCAAAATCCAGTATATGTTACATGATTACTTGCATCATTGGGTACGAACGAATGAAGAAACCTTTTTTTTAATTCACGTGCAGCCAAATTCCAGCAGGATCTGGACAAACAAAATATTCTCCTCCAAGTCACTCTTTAAATATATTTATTTCTAATATGCTTTAATACTCTCCTATCTGCATTGTCAAAGACATATCACTTTTATTCACAGTTCTTTATGCAAAGATCTGATTTATCTCACATAGCAACGTTGATCTCATTTGCCCATTTTGTATAGAAGCAGAGAAAGACGAAGAACATTTCTTTACCTCAGTGCCCTGTCTACGAAGATATCCATATGACTTATTTACCGGTTGCAAACATGTCTCCAAATCATGATACTTGTGTACAGCTGTTATCAAGTGCCAACGATTTGGTTATGTAGGCAGTCTGTCTGCATTTGATTCATGCTTTCAAACGCCATATCATCGCTCTGTCTGATATATGTGAAAGATGAAGTGATGCAACAGTTACATGCACATTGTAATGGGCCTGAGGTCTTACAAAAAGATGTATCGTTCGTTTGTTCAATTTATCTCACATTAAAGGCAGAGAAGCCTCTTTCCCTCTGTTGTATGCTAACTTGAATTCCCATTTCTTCGTGCTGCCTTGGCTGATGTATGGAAAACGCTAATGCACTTGTTATAGTTACACGAATCAAAAGGGAATTTTGGAAAAGACAGAGGAGGTCAATTGGCATGGACGGACCGTGAAGTGCAGGTGTCTTTCTCGTCCTCATAGATCAATGCCAAGACGGACCTGGCGCTCCGCTACAACGACATCTCTCCTCTGGAGAACCACCACTGTGCGGTGGCCTTCGACATCCTGAGGAAGCCTGAGTGCAACATCTTCGTCAGTCTGACCAGGGACCAGTACCGCTACCTGAGGGAAGGCATGATCAAGTGAGTGCTCGCTTGCAGTGCACGACTCTGCAGGAGAAACAACTACAGGAGGAGGTGGGGGGTGGGAGGGGGAGGGGGTGATGTGTGGATGATGGGAGATTCATTATAGTGTCATGTGATAGCGGCGTTGATGATGATGATGATGATGATGATGATGATGATGATGATGATGATGATGATGACGATGCTGATGATGTTCCTAGGCAGTGTCACATCCTAAGAAAAATCTTAATCCCCCAGTTTGTTATGTATAGTTATATCAGCTACCAGACTGTAATTTATGGATGTTTGCTGATCTTTTCTGAGAGTAACGTCTATCACCGGGCTTTTCAAGGCGGTTGTTCAATAATTTCTTAGTTGTTTTGTGACTGCATTTAAATCCTGTTTGTGTCTTTCAGATGTATATTGGCAACAGACATGGCAAAGCACAACGAAATATTGAATTCGTTCAAGAATTATCTGCCGAGCTTTGATTTTAAAAACAAAGAGCACAAATCAATGGTGAGTGCTTTCCGCTTCATGCATTAATTTCATGGTGGTATGTGTTGGTTCTGTCTGATATATGTAGTCAGCTTCCTACTCTATAGATAGAAGTCAACATGTTCCATTTGTAAAAAGTTTGGAGAATGTTGTTCATAAATAATGCTTGAGCCGAGAAAAGGATTGTCTGTCAAGAGCAGCTGTGTTTTTTGTCGGTAAGTTTCCACAAGGACACTGAACAAGGTACTACTAATTTGTTTATCATGATTTGGTGGGCTTCGTCTCTACTTGCTTTACAATAAATGGAGCTCAGGTTATGTATGAAGTATACGTACGAGAGTATATCTATGACTCACCACCTTCAAACAGTAAAGTGAAATGTGATGCTTCGTGAGCTCACTGAGTCCCAGAGACCGCCTCGTCTTCTGCAAGTTACCTATTGATCTTGCTGCGCCAAGCTTACATCAAATGATGAATCTGTTGAATTCATTTTCTGGCAAAGACACATTTGAAAAGCGATGATAATATTATACACAGTCACGAGTGCGTGTTGCAGAGAGGTTATTTCCCTTTGTCCAAAGTAAGAGAGTTATTGCATAAAAACAGCTAATGCTAGACTTTCTTGCGTCTGCTTAGTGCTGACCTTAGACACAACTGGAGATGGCATAACATCGCCAAATGTGTCTTGAAAATGATGTGAAAAGTTGACATTTAGAGTTCATGCTGCCTTCGTAATTGTTGGAGAAACGTGCACATTCTCATAACACTGCCTTTTTACGGGTTAGACAAGGGAGGCAACTCTACATCTTCTAGAGCAGCTGAAGGTTGTCAAGATGGACAACTTGATGTGTTTGTGTGTTATAGCTCCGTCAACTGTGGTGACATGGGATTTCACAAATGTTTTAATTTCTCACAGCAGTGGGGATTTCAGCTGTAAATAGCTTCTCCTCTGCTTCCCTGTTTTTAAAATGTGTATCTTTTGCAGTTTTATACATGTTGCCAGGTCCATCAACACAATTCAGATCGCTTATTAGTATTCAGACAGAAAATGTCGTATCCTGAATTATGACACTGCGATGTAGTTTAGAATTCTCTCATTATCGCGTATTATATCAATGAATTTTCATTTGTCCGTCCGTCCGTCTCTCTCTCTCTCTCTCTCTCTCTCTCTCTCTCTCTCTCTCTCTCTCTCTCTCTCTCTCTCTCTGCCACTCTCTGCCACTCTCTGCCTCTCTGCCTGCCTCTCTCTGCCTCTCTGCCTGCCTCTCTCTGCTTCTCTGCCTGCCTCTCTCTGCCTCTCTGCCTGCCTCTCTCTGTCTCTCTGCCTGCCTCTCTCTGCCACTCTCTGCCTCTGCCTGCCTCTCTCTGCCTGCCTCTCTCTGCCTGCCTCTCTGACTCTGTCTCTCTGCCTGCCTCTCTGACTCTGTCTCTCTGCCTGCCTCTCTCTGTCTCTCTGTGCCTGCCTCTCTCTGTCTCTCTGTGCCTGCCTCTCTCTGTCTCTCTGTGCCTGCCTCTCTCTGTCTCTCTCTGCCTGCCTCTCTCTGTCTCTCTGTGCCTGCCTCTCTCTGTCTCTCTCTGCCTGCCTCTCTCTGTCTCTCTCTGCCTGCCTCTCTCTGTCTCTCTGTGCCTGCCTCTCTCTGTCTCTCTGTGCCTGCCTCTCTCTGTCTCTCTCTGCCTGCCTCTCTCTGTCTCTCTCTGCCTGCCTCTCTCTGCCTGTCTGCGCCCACCCTCCCTCTCTCTCTCTCTCTCTCTCTCTCTCTCTCTCTCTCTCTCTCTCTCTCTCTCCTCTCTCTCTCTTTCATTCTCTCTCTCTCTCTCTCTCTCTCTCTCTCTCTCTCTCTCTCTCCCCTCTCTCTCTCTTTCATTCTCTCTGTATCTCTCTCTCATTCTCTCTGTATCTCGCATTCTCTCTCTTTCTCATTCTCTCATTTTCTCTCTCTCTCTCTCTCTCTCTCTCTATGTGTTTGTGTGTGTGTGTGTGTGTGTGTGTGTGTGTGAGATAGCGTGCTTCCGTTTGCACGTGCTCTTGAGTGTGTGTGGTTGTGTTTCTGTGAATATGATATTCATGAAAATATTGTAAACTGCGTAATTAAGAAAAGAATTAATGGTCAATGACAACAGCAATTCTTTGGCAATTTAACACAGAAATTTCTACATTTTCATCATGCTGCATGAAATTGCCTGAGTGATCGAGATGTCCGGTAACGTTCAAGGTCCTACATGTTAGTTTTTTAAATAAATACTTAGCATGGCAACATATGTATTTCGCTCAGTTGCCATGCTAAGATAAAATATATAGGTTGTTTTTTTATTGCGTTTTTAACTCACTTATGGGTGCTCAAACGCACACCGGACACCGTCGTGTGGCCCCGCCCTCCTGACCCGGCTATCGGTTGCCTCTTACTATCACGCCAACACCGTTTCAATTCCATGGGGAACGTACTGTATATATAGCTCATGTCTGGGCATTGCTCTCGTTGCCTGCTGCCCATGGGACGCACAGCTGACGATGATCCTGATGAAGGTGTCAGACATCTCGAACGAGGCGCGGCCGCTGGACGTGGCATCTCAGTGGGTGGACTGTCTTCTCATGGAGTTCTTTAACCAGGTCAGCGGTCCTGGTGCCGCCTGAGTCATCCATGCAGCATGCACGTCCCTGCTGGCCAGCCTCTTTGCCACCTCCACCGTCCATGTCTTCCGCCGTGTCCCCAGCCACCAGCTTCCCTTGCTGTTCGTGTGGTCTTTGGTAATCTCGGTAGTCCTGCCTGTAGCGTGTGTGGAGGTTCTGTGTCTGCAAGAAGGTCTTTGTTGTATTGGGTGTTGGAGTCACCCTGGTTAAATGTGGGAAGAATGATCATCAAAGTGGTTGGCTCCGTGATGTGAGAAGTACAATCAGACGCAGAGACACACAGACAGACAGGCCGGCATTCAGAATGAATACATCCACTTTATTTAACAAGGGTAATACATTATTCAGAGATGCTTATCTAACGTTTAACCCTTTGGATAAAGAGACTCTCACACTGACTTACAAACGAATGGATGAGCGGACGGGCGGAAGGGCAGACAGAAAGACAGTTGGACAGATGACTGGACAGCCCGCACACAGCCAGACGAAATGATAGAGAATACTGTATACGTGTCAACAGATGGGTGGAAAGTTGTACTATAGTTAGCAAGGCAGGTGAACTTTGGCTGTCACAAATCAGGAGAAAAAAAACATGTGCGCTCTCAGGCAGGATTTCGTTAGAGATAGTTGTGCCGATCCTTGTTATCGGCATCATTTCAATGGTACGCATCTTCTGCTTCTTCGTTTTCTCGTTCTTTTCCCTCTTTTCCAAGACGAAATGTGACTCTTTCTTCAAAGATGTTCATGGGCAGTTCGATTGTCTTCCAGAGACCTGTGCACGTGCGTGTGGCCTGTATAGACTAGAGAAGGCCACACTATTTTGTGGCAGCACTTGCCTTTGGTGTGTTCATTTTTGTGTCACAATTACCAGCACTGAAACACCAATTTTGCTTTCAGTATATATTGTGTGTCTTATGGTTTTTGAATATTTGAAATATGAACTTTTGGGGTTCTTGAACCCAACAACATCTGCGTTCGTGACCATGTTTGTTTCGTATTAGGTTTACATGTACAGAGCAGTACATTTCAAAGTGACCATGTTTTATTCGTCATCATCGTTGTAAACGATTCAAAATATCATTGTAGCTTTAAGCTTGACAGTTCCATGCAAATAACGGAACATCATGAAACTCCTAATCTAGAAAGCTCACTCCCGTGCTCTGCAAACAAAAACCTACTACGGAGCATACATACACACGGACTTTCCAATGTGGTTTTTGCTGAGTGTCGTGGAGTGTTGCATGGATGTTGTCCAACGTTGTTTTTTTTTCCTTCTCCCACCCTTGGTTTGGCGTTCCTCCACGGTGTCCCCTGCAGCTTTTGATGATTTTGATCAAAGCGGCGGACATTTCTAATGAGGTGCGCCCTATTGCGGTAGCTGAGCCTTGGCTTGAGTGCCTGCTGCAGGAATTCTTTCTCCAGGTGGGTCATTTGATCTTTGCCGCTACCTGCCACCTTTCCTCTGTCCTTTCCCCCTAAACTAAACTAACCCACCTTGTGCTTAGCCAGCGTACCCCCTTTTGTCTACATCCTTCTGCTTGCTCCTCCAAAGCACGAAGTGTGATTTGCAAAATGTCATCGAAAGGAAATGTGTATTTCTGCTGTCACTGTTTGAATTTAATTTGAATTCGAACCGCATGAATAATATCGTATATGATTCCCTTTCAAAATAATTTTTTGTCTCAGCTCTGTTGTTTCATTAACCGAAGGTTGCACATCAGACATGTGTGTTCAAAACTAATGCAACTGAAGCTCTTATGATATTTCGTTTGAGATTTCTTTATTTTACTAATTTATTTCATCAGTGCACTGAGGAGCAAAAAAATAAATAAAAAGAAAACGAGGTTTAGGCTGCCAGTTCATGAAAGACCTTTAGGTTGAAAATGAAGGAGTACCCTTCAAAAACATTCGTGTCTCCTTCATTCCTGTAGGAGTGACTTGTGCTCGATACATACGTTCATGGGATGACTTTACTTTGTCCCATGGCCCACGTGTTTCCTGACAGAATGTTTCATTTTAAATGATAGCATTACTCTGTAGCCTCAGTGCCTGTCTTTAATGACAGTCCCGCTCTTATAAATTTATCAGTATCTTGTTAACACCTATTTCATTTCTCCACTTGCTGCAGACAGATTTTTTTCCCTCGATAGTCGCTGAATTCATACATGTATGCTGCCTACTCCGTACAACGCTCTCATTTGCATCGAAAGATGGGGTCCTTATACACTCATCAATGTTAACGCATGTTTGCACTGCTAAGTCGCGTTCCGCAAGTACACCGATATGCTAGCAAAGTTAGTCAAAGGCATCTGAATGGCCCTGCCGTTTGTTTTTTGGTTTTGTTTTATTTGTTTTGTTCGTGCTTTTTGACTCACATGCGAAGCAAAAGTGAGTCTATGTACTCACCCTTTTCGTCCGTCCGGGCGTCCAGGCGTCCGGGCGTCTGGGCGTCCGGGCGTCCGGGCGTCTGTAAAAAACTTTAACGTTGGATTTTTCTCGGACACTATTAAGTCTATCAACACCCAATTTGGCGTGATGGTGTAGGATGACAAGGCGTACAAAAACATACACAGTGACTTGACCTTGCTTCAAGGTCAAGGTCGCACGGGCCGTAAATGTTGTCTAAAAAACAGCCATTTTTCACATTTTCCCAATTTTCTCTGAAGGTTTTGAGATTGGATACCTGACCTATATATGGTATATAGGGCAAAGTAATCCCTATTCTTTGATGCAGTTTGATTGACCTTGCTTTAAGGTTAAGGTCACAGGAGGTCTTTAAAGTTGAATTGTATACATATTTTGAAGTGACCTTGACCCTGAACTATGGAAGATAACTCTTCCAAACTTCATAAGAGTGTAGTACACATGTTATACTTTCATACTAGGTCACCAGTGTCATTCGTCTGGGCGTCTGGGCAGCCGTCCGGGCGGCCGTCCGGGCAGCCGGGCGGCCGGGTGTCCTGTCGTCCGTAAAAAACTTTAACGTTGGATTTTTCTCGTAGACTATTAAGTCTATCAACACCCAATTTGGCATGATGGTGTAGGATGACAAGGCGTACAAAAACATACATGGTGACTTGACCTTGCTTCAAGGTCAAGGTCACAGGAGCTATTTAAAGTTGGATTGTATACATATTTTGAAGTGATCTTGACCCCGAACTATGGAAGATAACTCTTCCAAACTTCATAACAGTGTAGTACACATGTTATACTTTCATACTAGGTCACCCGTGTCATCCGTCCGGGCGTCCGGGCGTCCTGCTGTCCGTAAAAAACTTTAACGTTGGATTTTTCTCGGAGACTATTAAGTCTATCAACACCCAATTTGGTATGATGGTGTATGATGACAAGACGTACAAAAACATACATAGTGACTTGATCTTGCTTCAGATTGGATACCTGACCTATATATGGTATATAGGGCAAAGTAATCCCTATCTTTTGATACCAGTTTGATTGACCTTGCTTCAAGGTCAAGGTCACAGGAGCTCTTTAAAGTTGGATTGTATACATATTTTGAAGTTACCTTGACTGAACTATGGAAGATGACTCTTCCAAACTTCATAACATTGTAGTACACATGTTATACTTTCATCATGAGACACATTTGGTCCCATATCATCAAGGTCAAGGTCACTTTGACCCTTATGAAATGTGGCCAAAATGGGGTAGTGAACCACTAAAAGTGACCATATCTCAAGGTAGAAAGTGCCAATAAGCACCATTGTGCTTCCTATGTCTTGAATTAACAGCTTTGTGTTGCATGACCTTGGATGACCTTGACCTTGGGTCAAGTTCACATGTATTTTGGTAGGAAAAATGTGTAAAGCAGTTCTTAGTGTATGTCATTGCTAGGATTAGTTGTTTGACCTTGACCTTGAAGGTCACCTGAATGTCAAGGTCATGTAAAGGTCAAGGTCAAGCATGTGAGTCGTATGGGCTTTGCCCTTCTTGTTGTAATTGCTGTGATCATACACAAGGTCCAGTCAGTCAGTTCCCATAATTAATATGTTTTTAAAAACCTGCTTTTCACCCCAATTTGACATCGTTTCCTTAATGAATATAGCGATCTCCCGAAAAATAAAAAGAAGCTAGAAACGTCATTCGATTGCTTTTGACTAACTTTTCTAGCTGATCAGTTGGTTTGGGGAATGAGACTAATCTCAACACGGATTGTACGTTACTTGGATAAGATTACATGTATACAGTTACAGAATTCTTAATGCGTCTTTGTTGCGTTATCTTTTGAATTTATACATCAGACCACAGAGAGAGTGTATGTGTGTGTGTGTGTGTGTGTGTGTGAGAGAGAGAGAGAGAGAGAGAGAGAGAGAGAGAGAGAGAGAGAGAGAGAGAGAGACGTCGTCTGTATTTGTTAAAAAGTATACTTGATTTGTAAGACATGTAATACGTAAAATAATGTATGCACTTTGTCTAATACATGTGACTGATTTGAATTAAGGAAGGATTTATAACGGATGAATAAAATACTATTTTCTTGCAATCTCGGGCTGAAATGCAACGTTCAATGTCACGATCGGTGATTCACACCAATGTGGCTGACGCCGTAATGTGTTTTTTTGACTCACATGCGAAGCAAAAGTGAGTCTATGTACTGAGCCGTGTCGTCCGTCCGTCCGGGCGGGCGGGCGGGCGGGCGTCCGTCCGTAAAAAACTTAAACGTTGGATTTTTCTCGGAGACTATTAAGTCTATCAACACCAAATGTGGCATGATGGTGTATGATGACAAGGCCTCAAAAAACATACATAGTGACTTGACCTTGCTTCAAGGTCAAGGTCACAGGAGCCATAAATGTGGTCTAAAAAACAGTCATTTTTCACATTTTCCCAATTTTCTCCCACGTTATTGAGAATGGCGACCTTAGCTACAAGTGGTATATAAGTCAAAGCAAGCCCTATCTTTTGATACCAGTTTGGTTGACCTTGCTTCAAGGTCACAGGAGCTCTTCAAAATTGGATTGTATACATATTTTGAAGTGACCTTGACCCTGAACTATGGAAGATAAGTGTTTCAAACTTAATAATTATGTGAGGCACATGTTATACTTTCATCATGAGACACATTTGTTCACATATCATCAAGGTTAAGGTCACTTTGACCCTTATGAAATGTGACCAAAATGGGGTAGTGAACCACTAAAAGTGACTATATCTCATGGTAGAAAGTGCCAATAAGCACCATTGTGCTTCCTATGTCTTGAATTAACAGCTTTGTGTTGCATGACCTTGGATGACCTTGACCTTGGGTCAAGGTCACATGTATTTTGGTATGAAAAATGTGTAAAGCATTTCTTTGTGTATGATGTCATTGGTAGGTTTAGTTGTTTGACCTTGACCTTGAAGGTCACCTGAAGGTCAAGGTCATGTAAAGGTCAAGGTCAAGCATGTGAGTCGTATGGGCTTTGCCCTTCTTGTTAATTCCAGCATTTAACGTTTATTCATTCTTTTAGTAGCGTTCACTTAAAGCTCTGCATTTCGTAGTTGACATCCAAGTGTTTTACTCAGTGTGGATTGTCACTTAAGCAACCCTTTTAGAAAAGTCATGCAGTGAACAAACGGCAGTTTTAGTCACCACTTTACTTCATTATAATTACGTGTCTTCTCTGAAAGTTTTGTCACACGTAAATCATAACCTTGCCTTTTTTCCTTGATCCCAGTCCACTAACACATCCCGCTCGTTAGTGCACAAGTAACAAGTAAGGAGTTATGGATATGTAGATGTAAACGCGCCAGTGCGCGAATTTCTCTGAACTATTTTTTACTCTTAATGAAATGGTTATTTTCTATGTTTCTTCGATGTAAATGTAATGTAATGCTTTTAAAGACTCCGACAGAAAAATATTCTTCAAACTGGAGACAATAAAGTATTCTGTATTCTGTAGTCTGTAATTCGTCACAACATGGGTGTCCGTGCCCACGACTGCATGCACGCAGTGACCTAGAGCATGTGTCTGCTGTCTGCAGAGTGACATGGAGAAGCTGGAGGGGCTGCCGGTCGCGCCCTTCATGGACAGAGACAAGGTCACCAAACCGTCATCTCAGATTGGTTTCATCAAGTTCGTGCTGCTGCCGCTCTTCGAGACGTTAGGACAACTATTCCCCAAGATCGAGGTGAGCTCCGACTGAAGACGCACTTGGCACAATCAAAACAGACTGATTAAAGAGGCGGTCTGTCCCTAAAGGCCACACGTGCACATTTTACGCTTTTGCGTCCCCCTCCCCCCTTCCTTCTTCATTTGAATAGTTATTGATGTGTTCGATATGAAGTTTAAATCTTATTATAGTGTATTGGTTTATTAAGCAATGTTTGTCTCACTCCACCAAAGGGATTTGAACGTCTTAATTTATGTTCGAAAATATGTCACAGCATGTTCTCAATCGCGCCGTGGATGCACATATTTCCTTTCCAGCATAGCCTCCTCGATGATGGGTGTCACGTTCATTGATTGCTATGCGTAAAGTGACCCGAGAAGTGGTGAAGACTCATTAACATGCCCACGTTTGCAGACTGATTGGAAACGAGGAACATCTTTTGTTCGAATCCCCAAATAACAACAGTTTTAGACCATGCTTTTTGAGGTGTGACGAAGAAATTAACCCTGTGGAATTTCCTCACGATATGAAATACGCAAATAGTAGTTATCATGCCTAAGTTCGATACATTTTTGACTCACATGCGAAGCAAAAGTGAGTCTATGTACTCAGCCGTGTCGTCCGTCCGTCCGTCCGTCCGTCCGTCCGGGCGTAAAAAACTTAAACGTTGGATTTTTCTCGGAGACTATTAAGTCTATCAACACCAAATGTGGCATGATGGTGTATGATGACAAGGCCTCAAAAAACATACATAGTGACTTGACCTTGCTTCAAGGTCAAGTCACAGGAGCCATAAATGTGGTCTCAAAAACAGTCATTTTTCACATTTTTCCCATTTTCTCCCACGTTATTGAGAATGGCGACCTTAGCTACAAGTGGTATATAGGTCAAAGCAAGCCCTATCTTTTGATACCAGTTTGGTTGACCTTGCTTCAAGGTCAAGGTCACAGGAGCTCTTTAAAGTTGGATTGTATACATATTTTGAAGTGACCTTGACCCTGAACTATGGAAGATAACTGTTTTAAACTTAATAATTATGTGGGGCACATGTTATACTTTCATGATCAGACACATTTGGTCACATATCATCAAGGTCAAGGTCACTTTGACCCTTATGAAATGTGCCCAAAATGGGGTAGTGAACCACTAAAAGTGACCATATCTCATGGTAGAAAGTGCCAATAAGCACCATTGTGCTTCCTATGTCTTGAATTAACAGCTTTGTGTTGCATGACCTTGGATGACCTTGACCTTGGGTCAAGGTCACATGTATTTTGGTATGAAAAATGTGTAAATCATTTCTTTGTGTATGATGTCATTGGTAGGTTTAGTTGTTTGACCTTGACCTTGAAGGTCACCTGAAGGTCAAGGTCATATAAAGGTCAAGGTCAAGCATGTGAGTCGTATGGGCTTTGCCCTTCTTGTTACAGCTCTTAATCTCGGGATATTATACACAGCTTTGTCACGTTTGAAGCTGCATGGATCTGAGAACGTTTAGTTTTCACTCTGTCTCTTTCTAATCAGGAGTGAAACTGGGCACCTGAGAAGACATTTAAGTGCTGTTGACCCTTAATGCAATAGAAAGCCGGCATTGGTTTACAATACTATTGAATTAGTGGAGATGATGTGATATCTGACTATGTGCGTCCTATGTGTAACAGTGTTTCTTGTCAGGTGCAATTAAACGTTTGGTCAGATGGCCCAAAGATCGGAGGGTAAAGTGTACACCAGGCTGAGACTCAGACATGGTTGATAAGTCACTTACCAACAACCACGACCTTCAACTTGGCCTGGCTTCTTTGCAGCCGGAGATCATCGACCCAGTGCGGTACGCACTGGACTACTACACACAGATGCAGGTTGCCCTGGAGGAGGAGAAGAAGAAGAAGCTGGAGGGATCCACCAAATCCAACGGACCCACTGCGGAGCCGGGTCCCTCCAGCGACAAGGCTAGATCTCCGTCTCCTTCCCCAAGCTCCAAATCTTCCCCCTCCCCTTCGGCGTCTGCCAGTCGTACGTCACCCCCATCCCCTAGTGGGTCCAAAAAGGTCAAGGAATGAACTGTGACGTGCACTGAAGTGGTTACATATTCATCACCTCCTTAGGCAACCATCGCTATCTCAAGAAGTGACTCCAGACGGGGAAGATGAGGGAGAAGAAGAGGAAGTAGAAACACAAAGGCAACACACATTTGAGAAAGTGAGCAGTGATATTGCGAGGACGAGTTGTTTTATCTAGGAGGTTTGATCCACACCCAAGTCCGAGAGAAGCCGGTGATGGATCTGTGGTGGAAATGTCGTGATGAGATTTAGATGCTGGGTGAGCAGACTAGTGCGTTCTTCCCTGGCTTTGTCTGAGACATGGTGAAGCATACTGTAGCTTGTCTTTACCCTTCCAGGTGTAAGGGAAATCTTGGTGAGGTTGTAATAGCAGCTGGTGGAGCTCCAACGAAAGTGACTCCCACGCCAAAAACTATGGATTTCTGGAGGTTCCCATGACAGAGAAAGAGAGAAGCTCGAAGTTGCTGTGTGGAAGAGAGGGACCATCAAGGGAGAATGTTCTGTTTAGCAGTCGTTGTTTGAAGAAAATGGAGTGTTCTTGCTACCCTCCAATGCCATACAACTGTCAAACCTGACTCTGTAGCTTTCTTGGTGGCAGAAAACCCCCTCCTCTTACTCGCCTGTATAGGAGAGACACATTATTTGAGATTGAAAACAGTCAGGATCGTAGAGAAGCGTGTCAAAGCCCCAAAATGCATCAGAAGTGTTGGGGAAAAGGATTGACAAAATTGTCTTTGATTATCCATGTGTCGGAAACCCATTGATGTGCTTTTATCAAGGAGCGCCTCAGGTTATTGTATCCAATCAAGGGCCATGCAGTTTGTCTGCATTGCTCAGCTTCTACAGATAGTTGAGGAATTTTAACCCCCATTACAGTGAGAACTTTTAATGAGAGACATCATCAGACTTGGAAAGATTGTTCAGTGAGCCACAACTCTACACTTCACAGCTCGTCCAAGGTGCATGGTTGTGTCCAGCATGTTTTTCGAACTCTGAACAAGCAATGCTTATCGTGTCCTATCTGGTGCTTCAATTACCCATCATGGATTCTCATTCTTGGTCCTGAACACTTCAAAGACACGGGGCAGTGTAATGAATAGCTGTTGTCCTCAACGAAAACATTGACTAGCGAGCTTCATGGCTGACTACGACAATTGAAGCAGTGGCACCATGCAAATATATTGGATAGGCACTTTTGATTAAGATGCTAGAAGCCCATTAACCATCATGCGTCGTCATGGCTCTGATACACTTCGTCAAGACAAAGTGTGTCTTATAGTTGGTAGTAAGTATGTAGTAGGCTCATGATGGCCTTACAAACGCCTTTCTAATGTCAATAAGTGTACTCTTTTTCTTGTTCTGGTTTCAGTCGCTGTAAGGAGTTATGTTGATGGACAATGTAATCAGTCATTAGAAGCAGCACTTTGCTAAAGTTGCTAAGTTTGCTATGAATTGGGGCCAGACACACATTAATAGTACAGTACTTTGTTATTAGTTAGAACATTTCTGATACAATGTGATATCTGTGTGATCATTTCTTCCTGGAATCCGTTTATAACAAAGAAGGGGAGTGGCACATTTTTGACTCACATGCGAAGCAAAAGTGAGTCTATGTACTCACCCGTTTCGTCCGTCCGGGCGTCCGGGCGTCCGGGCGTCCGTTTAAAACTTTAACGTTGGATTTTTCTCGGAGACTATTGAGTCTATCAACACCTAATTTGGCATGATGGTGTATGATAACAAGGCCTCAAAAAACATACATAGTGACTTGACCTTGCTTTAAGGTCAAGGTCGCAGTGGCCGTAAATGTTGTCTAAAAACAGCCATTTTTCACATTTTCTCAATTTTCTCTGAAATGGTTTAGATTGGATACCTCACCTATACATGGTATATAGGGCAAAGTAAGCCCTATTTACTGATACCAGTTTGGTTGACCTTGCTTCAAGGTCAAGGTCACAGGAGCTCTTTAAAGTTGGAATGTATACATCTTTTGAAGTGACCTTGACCCTGAACTATAGAAGATAACTGTTTCAAACTTAATAATTATATGGGGCACATGTTATACTTTTATCATGAGACACATTTGATCACATATCATCAAGGTTAAGGTCACTTTGACCCTAATGAAATGTGACCAAAATGGGGTAGTGAACCACTAAAAGTGACCATATCTCATGGTAGAAAGTGCCAATAAGCACCATTGTGCTTCCTATGTCTTGAATTAACAGCTTTGTGTTGCATGACCTTGAATGACCTTGACCTTGGGTCAAGGCCACATGTAATTTGGTAGGAAAAATGTGTAAAGCATTTCTTAGTTTAGTGTATGATGTCATTGCTAGGTGTAGTTGATTGGCCTTGACCTTGAAGGTCACCTAAAGGTCAAGGTCATGTAAAGGTCAAGGTCAAGCATGTGAGTCGTATGGGCTTTGCCCTTCTTGTTAAGATAACAATTCGGAAAACTAAATACTTGTCAGAAAGAAATATTTCTATGCCGTTAAACGACTTGCAGTAGAATGTATGAGAACAAACTATAGAAATTAGAACTGTTGTGTTTGGGCTAGTGCTGTGATGATGGCGAAGGTGGATGTATGTTGTGCGAAACTACTCTGAAGCAATCTGTAATCATGTGTTGCATTTGTTGAACTAAAACTATTGGAGTCTTTTGCCATGACACCGTGATAAAGTACACGGGGATTCCTATTCTTAATACGTTTCGGAACATTTTATATAATTTGTAGACTCATCAGTCTCTCAAGGTATTTCGTGATTCAGTTTCCGATAGAGAACAATGCGAGGCAATAAATGTATATGAGTATACAAGCAAACGTGTTGTAAATGTTGCTCTTTTTCTAGTGTATCCCTAAGAATGCAATATTCTTTCATATACAACTATTTATTTATGGTAAATTGTGTAGACTTTTATTTCACTAGTAATCATTGATCGATTCTCTTTGCTGTAGTTTTCAGGTTTTTTAATCGACACATTTTTTTAAAGAATGCTTCTACATAGGTTTAAGCAGAGAGGGTTCTAACCAAAAAGTTATTTATAACTTTTGCTAATTCATTGTGTGGAGCAAAAATCCTACTCATTTTCAATCAGTCAGTCATGGTTTCTAAAATTAAGACATATAAGAAATACATCTGAATACAATTTTGACTTTGAAAAGTCATCCATGATGCACACATTTTTGCAAGCAACAATTACCTGAATTCTATATGAAATATTGTACAAAGGACACATATCAGTAAACCATTGTATCATTTCTCGCTAATAACGAGCAAGTAATGTAGTAGTCTGGTCAAAATGAGGACATAGCTGTAGCTATTCCTTAACTTGTTTCCTCGTTATGTGAATCTATATCTGCTAATCTGTTTTTTTCCTTCTGCAACATTCTGTTCTCAGTGTCTGGCAAGAGGTCAATTTGAAAAGGGAATTAATAGTGTTGTAGCTTGCAGGTGTCTACCAGCAAGACAGCTTACATGGTGTATGCAAGGGAGATAATCTGATCCTTCATCCACTCTAGGACTGATGGAACCGTACCTTTTACTGATGTGTGAGGGAGGGACTCCTACTGTGTATCGTTTGGGGCAACACCAAACAAATTTTATCGACTTTCGTACAAGTGTTGATTCAAAACAGTCATTTGTTCATAGATGGTTTGTTTCATATGGTTCCTTATCAGTTTGACATCTTTTCATGCGTATAAATTCACCATTCCCTATCAATTTTACCATGCAAGCAGCTAAATAGCTTATTGAAAAACAAAGATCTGACAATCATGCTAACGTTTTGAACAGATTGTCATAAATGGGAAATGAGGTGAGGATTCACACAATGTCTTTTTACGAGAAGTCGCAAAGTCCTCTTCGTGAATGTTACAGAGGCTGGTTTCTGGAGCACACAAAACTTTGCATTAGCGAAATGCTCTATTGTTTTTAGGAAGCATCACTGATGAAGCTGATGCTTCCTGAATGTGGCATTGCGGGTCGTTTTATATTTTTTCTCTGTTGCTGAGTGCACAGTTTTTGTTTTTTACTTCCCTGAAATATTTTTTTCACTTTCCTTTCTGGATACATTTTAAAAGCAGTAAAAGTTGCATTCATGTCTTTTATTGCTGTCATTTAGCTGTCTGCAGATACTTGAAAAATGTCTCGGACGAAGATATTTCATTGCCAAGACTTATATTGTGATAGATTGGGGCAGAATGCTGAGGCTTGAGATGTGTGTATGTAATGAAGGGAACTCACTGTTTTGTTAGGGTAAGGTGTGGGTTGTGGCCTAGTGTGTTTTGCCATTTATCAGAAAGAGGGAGGGAGGAAACAGAGGAGGTGTAGTCAGGGTTCGAGGAAGCGAAGGGGGAAACAGGGAGAGATGGGAGGGAAAAGAAGGGAAAAGGGGGGGGGAGGGTTTGACACGGGATTTAATTGGAAAAGGGTTGTTGGACTGCTCACTTACGGTGTGTACAGTGCGGTAGTTCCATTGTATTCATCTCCTTTCTATTTATCTCAGTTTACTCCCTTTGCAGTGCGTTGAACAATTATTCAAGAAATTGTTTGACTTGCAAGAGGAGGATGCAAGCGTATATCGGGCTTGGCATTACATTGTACATAATGCATTTTGACATGCAGAAGCTCTTGCGTTCTGCAGGTGAACACGTCCTGTAAGACTGTCGCGTGGACTTTACTGCAACAGGGCAAGAGAGCACTTGTCACCAGATAATCATGGAGGAAGAAGAGCTTGTTTTGGAGATATTCGATGTGGGTAATAATTACATCAGTTATTTTTTTGCTCTCAGGATGTATCATATCTTTGTTTTCAACAGTATTTTCATACTTGAACGAACAAGTTTTCCCCGTGTTGCTGTCTCGTCGCTTGTACGTCATCACCGCACCTTATGAGAAATGTGCACACATCATCAACTTCAGAATGTCGGATGCCTGTTACTATGGTTGTGTTATCGTGTCCACTGTATCAACTGCTGAACCGGATGGGGCCGAGATACATGCAATATTCTTGAAAAAAGAAAAAAATACTCGGATGTCTATTTTCATCTGAAATAATCATCTCAGTCTCGTCTTACTGTTGTTTGACACTGCCCTTGGAATCAAGGGTAGGCTTTTTATCTGTGCACCTCGTCAGTTCGATATTTCTTGGTTTATGACCGCATTTTTGACACCACATGACATTATAATAGACTTGACTTGATCTGTGTGTGGGTGGAAAGCGATGCTTTGCGTCGTCTTTGGTCGCTCGCCCCAGCAGATTGCGAACATTGCTATTCTTCTCTCTCACTCTGCCCTCATCCCTGCTATGTCGTACAAATGCTGGACCTGAAGCCGTGTGCCGAAATGTCGCCCAAAACGAAATCGAGATGGTGACTATTCAAAGAAATGAAGGATTGTATTCTATTTGGTTGAGTTTTTGTTGTTGCTTGTATTGCTATCGCGAAAGGTTTTACAAGATACCAGACATTTGTTTCGTAAGTATAAATAATAGGATTACAGATTATGAGGACATGAATATATTGGTATATCAAGTCGCTTTGGCAATATGTTGTTCTTGTTTTATGGCACCTTGTGGTTAAATATACTATTCCATAATGGTGTATAATTTCCTATGGCTGTAGGTTTATTTAGAAAAATATTGTTTTACCACCTCATCAGACTTTGCCTCATTATTCAAATCTTTTTGTCGCCTGCTGGCTTTATTCATTAATTTGTCAACTAATTGATTGTCGATGACCTTTCACCCGCATGAAACTCCTACACAGGCGTGCTACTGACAAGGAGGCAGCGACTTTGTTTTGGGCTCCGTTTCGGCATACGTCTCCAGGTTGCTAACTTCCGTCTCATCCCTGGAGCAGCACGTGATCGTGGCAAGTGCTGCGATTGGTCCTTTTTTCCTGATGCCATCAGTGTGATCCCATAATTCCCCGTTACACAATAAATATCACTTCTCGTACTGACCTGTCTCTGTTGCGTCGTTGCTGTGGTCGTGGTTACTGAGAGAGAATGGTTTGTTCACGCAGTCATGGAAGATAGAAAGTAGAAAATTAGTATGTACCGAAATGTGTTAGAGAACTAAAAGAACAAAATGTCATGTATCATTCAACTGGCATCACCACCAGTTTAGCCAATATGATCATTTTCACAACGAATATGACCCCCTCCATCATTCAAATCGTTTCAACTACCGTACCATCACATATACGACCACCACAAACGTCATCACTACCAATACATATAAGACATCACCACCCTAACCGAAATAAATCAAGCAATAACAACATGTATTTCACATCCGTCTGCAAACTAAAACTCAATACGTTTTTCATGATTGAGAGAGAGAGAGAGTGGGAGGGAAAAGAGATCTATAGATAGAGAGAAAAGGAGGGAGGGAGGGATAGAGAGAGAGAGAGAGAGACAGACAGACAGACAGAGAGAGAGAGACAGGCAGACAGAGAGAGAGAGACAGGCAGACAGAGAGAGAGAGAGAGAGAGAGGAGGGGAAGAGAAGGACAGACGGACGGATGGACACGGAATGATGCCCAGCAGGTTTTTGACTCACATGCGAAGCAAAAGTGAGTCTATGTACTCACCCGTGTCGTCCGTCCGGGCGTCCGGGCGTCCGGGCGCCCGGGCGTCCGTGAAAAACTTTAACGTTGGATTTATCTCGGACACTATTAAGTCTATCAACACCCAATTTGGCATGATGGTGTAGGATGACAAGGCCTCAAAAAACAAACATAGTGACTTGACCTTGCTTCAAGGTCAAGGTCGCAGGGGCCATAAATGTTGTCTAAAAACATCCATTTTTCACATTTTCCCAATTTTCTCTGACGTTTTTGAGATTGGATACCTGACCTATATATGATATATAGGGCAAAGTAAGCCCTATCTTTTGATACCAGTTTGATTGACCTTGCATCAAGGTCAAGGTTACAAGAGCTCTTTTAAGTTGGATTGTATACATATTTTGAAGTGACCTTGACCCTGAACCATGGAAGATGACTCTTCCAAACTTCATAACATTGTAGTACTCATGTTATACTTTCATGATCAGACACATTTGGTCACATATCATCAAGGTCAAGGTCACTTTGACCCTTATAAAATGTGACCAAAATGGGGTAGTGAACCACTAAAAGTGACCGTATCTCATGGTAGAAAGTGCCAATAAGCACCATTGTGCTTCCTATGTATTGAATTAACAGCTTTGTGTTGCATGACCTTGGATGACCTTGACCTTGGGTCATGGTCACATGTATTTTGGTAGGAAAAATGTGTAAAGCATTTCTTAGTGTATGCTGTCATTGCTAGGTTTAGCTGTTTGACCTTGACCTTGAAGGTCATGAAGGTCATCTGAAGTTCAAGGTCCTGTAAAGGTCAAGGTCATGTAAAGGTCAAGGTCAAGCATGTGAGTCGTATGGGCTTTGCCCTTCTTGTTGATAATGTGTGCTCATGCTAGTGGAAGGAAATAGTTAATTGCAAGGATCGTCGGTACGCCAGAAAAAAATGTAGATGCTGAGAGACTTCCTGGTTGGGTGAATGAGCATAGAAATTAAAGACAGCACTTTCTGTAATGTTAATTGTTGCGGGGTTTCAAACAATTGATGTGCAGTGCAAAGCAATCCAAAGGCCTATTCCGTTGGTGGATTTTTGAATGATCACTATAATCATACAGAAGCCGGTATCAAACTTGGGGTTTGTTACAAAAACTGAGTGATTGGACCTTGCTTGTAATTACAGCCATTGCTTTTACAGGGACTGGAAATGCCTTTTGGATTACTTTGGATTGCATATCCATAGCTCTGCGAACCCTGCATCTTAACCAAAAAAGTTGTTACACCCCCTTCTTCGTGACAGTCGTGCACAATTGCGAAACGTCCACATGACTGAACAGCAATGAAATATTCTATGATTATTGCTTAATGCCCACATGAATGAACATCAATGACATTTTTTATGATAATTGCTAAATGCCCACATGACTAAACACCAATGAAATTGTGAATGGTTATTGCAAAACGCCCACATGAATGAACACTGAAATGTTTTATGATTATTGCAAAATGCCCGCATGAATAAACACCAATGAAATATTCAATTATTATTGCAAAACGCCAGTACGAATGAACACCAATGACATTTTCAAGGAATACAACACACACGGAAGGTGATAGACCGCGGTGTCCTACCTGTTACCTCAAGAACAGCTGATGTTAGAGCAGTTTGAATTCACTCTTTTTACTACGCCCCTTCCAGGCGTCACTTGAAAGCGTCGACTTCACACATTTTTCTGCTTCATGTATTTCATTCCTGTTCTTGTGGTTCAAAAAAAAAAGAATGCGTGTTTTTGTATGTAAACTCATGAAAGATTGACAAGCGAACCTTATAATTTCCCTACATGCCCACGAGATTTTCCATCTCTATGATACAGTTAGGTATTTTGTGATATGGGAGATTTTCGAAGAATAGTCTAAGCGTCCCTGACAAAGGCAAAAAAACAAAGAGGTGTGTGTGTGTATGTGTGTGTGTGTGTGTGTGTGTGTGTGTGTGTGTGTGTGTGTGTGCGTATGTGTGTATGTGTGTGTGTGTGTGTGTGTGTGTGTGTGTGTGTGTGTGTTATGAGTTCACAATTATGAACCATGGGAAAGACTCATGAAGGTAAAATAAAATGATAGCAAAATTCAAGTGAGGACTGGATTTACGGTCTGGAATGTCTTCGCTGTAGATGTTGCGGTGCTGAGAGCTAAACAACGTTACACGCCTCTTTGTCCCAGAGAGAAACTCGGTGAAGGGAAACAGAGTTGTACCCAGCCTAGTTATTTGATTCGTTTGAAGTCGTGCATTTTGTCAGGTTTTCACCGGGCGTAAGCCCCGATGTCTAATGAAGAGGACATCTCGTATGCTGCTCTGGCTCATGTACATCACTTTCTTAACCCTCGGCCTTCTTTTTTGGCCTTGGCGTTACACAACAGGAATTTCAAGCATGACAGTTTACTCCATGGGTGGCCTTGAGAGACCATGCTACATTCACAGAGCGAGACAGGAGATTTTAAAAAACGGTACAGTTACAGCAAAACGCCCAACATTAGAGCGGCGGTTGCTAAATCTGTATTTCTCCACTTCCGACCAGCCTTCAGTGACCATGGTCAACCAGGAACTTAGGGGTTTCAATCAACGGAGAACGGTATAAGAGGACAACCGAGGTGGTGGCCGCGAGTTGGACGTCATTTTCCAAACCGGACCTTCAGCTCAAACTGATCTGATAGGCTAGAAAAAAAGGACTTGCCCTTTACGTTTGGACGGTTGCATAATATCTCCATGATCATAGCTTTGACCTTCTAGTAACAAACGAAACAACGAACGATTTTTTTTTAATATCTGAAGGCGTCTGGCCCACTGTTGCTGCTTTGTAATTTGGGTGTATACAAGATAGTGGGACAATTCTTCAATCATGTTCATAAATGCAACTGTTCTATTGAGAAGGCGCGTAAATATTGAAGGAATAAAAAATTATGTGGTTTGACCTGGAAAAATGTTTTCTGTGGAAACCTTGCTGATGGTCACTCATTCTTCAGGGTCACACACTTCATCCATCAAGGAGAATTCTAATTCCGTAACCAGGTCTATTGAAGTGAATAATGCCATACATATTTTCCCAGAGAGTTAAATTTAAGAGCATATACATCTGTGACATTTTGTATACTTGCAGCATGTTATATTTACTTTTACACACACACACACACACACACACACACTCAAACACACACACTCTCACATTCATTCATACATACATACACATACACACACACACAACGCGCGCACACACATACACGCGCGCGCACTCACACACACACACACACACACATACACACACACAAATACACTTACACACTCACACGTAGACACGCACGCACAGAGAGGGTGAGAGAGAGAGAGAGAGAGAGAGAGAGAGAGAGAGAGAGAGAGAGAGACGTATCTCACACACATATACACACATATACACGTCGTCAACAGCAGCAACGTCGCCGCCGTCATTATCAATAACAACAATGACAAAAGTAATAAAAACGGTGACGACGATGTCGACGTTGACAACAAAAATAACAACAACAGCAATATCAACAACAGTTTTAAGTTCGTCTTCATCGTCATTGTAATCATGGCGATGATTATGCCCTGTGAGCAAGAGCTTCTGTTTTATGTTTTCATCTGTGGTTCACTGACGCTGGTGTTTTCTTCACGGTTTGGGCCGATGCCATCCGACCGAGGGTTTCACTGGTCGTGTAGTGCTGGTCACGTGTGCGCGTCCGACTCCGTATCACCTACTCCTCTTCTGGCGGGAAACCCGAGACTCGGGGTTGTCATTGCACACTCACCTCTAGTCAGCGCTGACGTCACAGCGCACGTGTTGGGTGATCCTATCGCCCTGTGACGTCAGCAGAAGACCCGCTGACGCAACTTTTTTCACTTTAAAAGTGAACTTCGAAGCTTGAAGTGCACTGAATCGAGGTTTTGCTCGTGTTTGCTGACAACGGTGCAACAGTATGCAGGTAGTGAAGAACGGTGACAACAAGCCAGGTGCGAAAGAATGTCGCTGGATTGGTACTGAAAAAATACTTCAATAGCGTACTAGGCATGCCAGGACTGGGTGTGCAGAATTTAAGGTTTATCTGACTTCAGAGCCATCTGTACATTTCGACACAGACGAAACTCTCTAAGTCTGTTGATAGACTTTTGCTCACTGCATTTGAACATGAGTATGAATCGTGTCTTTTCTTAATAATGTGATGAAACTCATTGAATACAAGGAGAAAGTTTTGTAGATGAAACAAAAATAATGGGAGCCAAGGAGGATAGAACCCGCGAACCCTTGCAGTTCGGATGATAACTCTTCCGGCTCGTGGGCTCTTTAGCCTCCTAATTTTGTTGTCTTCGTTCAGTATCAGCACGTTCAAATAGCCCAGAACTATTAGGAATAGTATTAGGAACGAACTGAGAAACCAGTGAAGTGTTGTAGAAGGCATTCTCAACAGGGAGATTAATCCACAAGAGCCGAGTACATCAATATGATTGCAAGCACAACATGCCTGCAAGCTGTTTTTCTTACACCTTGCTTCGGTCTTTATCAGTGGAACTGCAGACGTCAGTTGACCATGTTCTTTGGAAAGGGTTCTAGTGCAATGCATTTGTGTGTGCTCTTCTAAAACCCTGTTTTTCTTTCGGGCCACTACATGCACAATTAAGTTCTTTTCTGTGGATGCAGGGTGTCTAGTTTATTTCATCATTCTCTTGGTCTTGTCAGTCGGGCCAGAGTCTTGTCTTTCAGCTGACAGGAAGTGGGGCACTGAGGTGGGTGAATGACACATGTCGGTAATGCGCATCAATGCCGTGACCTGCCTCGCCTGACTTGAGTCCTTTGTGGAGGTGACATCATCACTGACGTATGAGACCATCTCCCTTTCCCTGCCTTGGCTTGCGGAAGTCCTCGCTAATGACTTCTGCTACTTTTAAACATTTTTTTCTTTTAAGATTTAAAATCATCCGAAGATGACTATTTGGACTATTTGGACTCCAGCTATTTGATAATTATTTGATAATGTGAAAACATTTTAATGATTTACAACAGGAAAAAATTTCACTGTCTGTGTGATATCAGTAAATTGTACTCGATAGTTAAAATTGCTAGATGCATGAGCATTTCCTTTCATTCTTTTTTAAGTGCACGCACTCACACACGCACACACGTACACACACACACACACACACACAAACACACATACACATACACATGCATGCATACTCACATACACTCACGCACACACAGACACACACACACACACACACACACACACACACACACACACACACACACACACAAACACAGACAAAGACACACACAGACGGGGTGGGTTGGATGTTGGGAGAGGTGGGAAGGGTTACATCAACAGGTAGACAAATTGGCAAGCAAAGTGACACACGTTTCATTCAAAGACTAGCATTTTTCAACAAAAGGAATGTCGTGGAAGAAGGCAAAGCGGAAAGTATATTGAGTGCAGTTGGCCTGGGCATCGGGTATACACGGATGCCATGAGCATCTGAACCTGGAAAGACAAGATAAAAGCGAGGATGTCAAAAGTGTAGGGTTACTAGCGAGCACTATCCCAATCTTGTCATTCGAAACGAAGGCAAAACTGATGAATACAGAGAGTAAGTTATCTTCATCGGCGGCGTGGTCTTTACCCTCCTTGGGCAGAAACTGAGCCGGTCTCCATACTAATCTACCAGGTAATCAGACCAGAGCTGCTGGATCATGCAGGACTGTACAGGACAGCGTAGCTGCAAGGTGTAAAGCTGGCTGTCTCCATCTCCATAGTGAACTGTTTGTTGTCCCAGCATTTTAGAACACTCGTGGCCTCAATGAACTCCGCATCAGCAAAGTGTGAAGGGTAGTGAAGAAACAAGGGAGGAAAGTCCTCTGTCTGGAAAGTGGAAATGCAAACAAAGGAATTGATACTGAGTTTATGTAGTGTATTTAGTGGCATGTGGTCACAACTTTAGTGTTCATTTTCTACAAAGCATAGTACCTGGATAGGAAATGAAATATTCATCAGGTTGTGGTTTGTCCAAATATGCAAACTTGTCATTATTTGTTTGCATCATGGCCACAGTTTTTATATTTAAAGATTGAAATTTTATCTCCAGTGCGCACACTAACATACGAATCTTTTAATTTTCAAATGCATCTTGGTCCACCTTTATTTGTGTATTTATGTGCTGCAGCACACTTTTCTCCATATGCGATATGTGTTACACACACACACACACACACATACACATATGCACGCACGCACTCATGCACGCATACACACGCAAACACATACACACGCACGCATGCACGCATTCACACACACATGCACACACACGTATACACACACATACTCACACACACACACACACACACACACACACACACACACACACACACACACACACATAGTTATGTAAAAAAAAATCAGCTGTAAATGATACTTTTGATACGAAACAAAGAGAAAGATGGCATTTCCATATGATGCTGATAGTGTGTGTAGACTGAAAGGCACTCCACTCTTCCATTTGCAACTTCCATTGCTCCAGCTCACATACCAGACGTGGTGCCTCCTCAGTACGCAGGACAGGATCACAGACTCGATGAATGGATCACACCAAACTAAAAACTGTGCGAATATGAAATCCAGCCTGGTCAACGTTGAAGAATTTTGGATGAAAATGTTTGTGTGTCGGTGCATGACCTTTCCAAAAGGATTTGAATGTCTGTCCTATTCAGGAAGCCTGCAAAGTAAGGCCTCACCGCTGACTCCATTAGTTCTTACGTGTCACAGGCCTGCCGCTACCTGGTGCGCACTGGTGCACAGTAACACGAAACCTGCGTACAGTTTTTCATCTTTCTGCCTTCAGTCACAGCCCTCACGAAAGCGAGAATCCCAACTATCCGAGAAGCAGCATGACTGTCTTGTTCTGAGGGGAACCTGATTTAGATAACCACATGCATCAAGAAAGGACGACATCCTTTTTGGGGTTATAACATCTAATGGAGTACATTGTGCAGTAGTTTATCAGAAATAAGAATTTCGGTTACTCGAAACTCTCCTTTTTAAACTGATACTGACATCATACTTAGGACTATTTGGTCTGTTAGCGCTACCAAAAAAGCTACATTTCAAGGATAAGACACCTACTCTATTCTTTGCACATGCCCTTCTAACTATCCAATATAATATGGCAGACACTATATCAGAAGTACTCACAATTAACAAAGAACTATTCCACATCTTCCTTTTTATAAAATGATGTTGTTGAATATTTTCGTAATTTTTGGAAACCACACGTCACGGCCTCCCCTCCTCATTACTTGCAACACATGCCGCGACTAGCAGGGAAAGGATTAAAGTGAGATTTTCTGTGATATAGATTTCACTTGCATTACACGAAAGTTGACATATTCTCTTTCTTATAATTCGAATAGTTTTTGAGCTTTACATTTTTAATTTCCCAACATTTCTTTCAGCTAGATCAGCTAGACTAGAAAAAATTGAGCTAATTTCTCGTGCAGTTGTACCTGAGGGAGCACATGACAAAACGAAACAGAACAACAGGAAGCATTAACTCCGGGGTCACCGTGACAGCACTCGAGGCTTGCAAAAGTTGCTGATTGATTGACAGTCACCAGTATTCAGGCTCCCGAAAACGGCGGACTACTTGCACTTACTGAACTCCTGACCTTGATCGGGTGACCTTTGCACTGACGTCATAGCTTACGGATGCAAATGTCTTCATTGCAGCGGTAAGTGGAACAGACTTGCTTTTTGGGAGTGGCGTCCTGAGTCATTGACAAACGAGGATGCGGGCAGCGCGAGGAGACAGGAGACAAGGAGACAGTTTTGTGACAGGCTGATGCATTTTGTCACCATGAATCATGACATCACCTTTCAATTGCTCGCAAAGGTGCTTGCTTTTTCTTCTGACTTTTCCGAGTTTGGATGTACACTTTTTAGTGTGTAAAAGATCATAAAGATGGCAAAAATGTGGTGGCTGTAACAGACTCCTCTTTTCACATACATACAGTATATTTCAAAGGCTGCCTTTTTGTAAGATGGATTTTCCACATCTCAGTCCAAAATACTGTTTTCGTAGCCGTTGTAACATTTTTCGTGTTGTTTTGTATACGGTAGACCAATTATCAGTGCCTAAAGTATAAAGCGGTTTTAACTCCATATAATTATAGGTGAGGTCGCTATATACAAACCACACTTCCTCATACTTCTAAGGTGAAGCATTTCCAGTGTCGCGGGTCATCCTAAAATTTGCCTATACAAGTAGTTCACGTGATAATCCGTTTCGATCACTATTAAGATAAATAATGAGATTAAACATAACTCATATGAATACCAACAATGCCTACGAAATTCGCGTCCTGCCACCGTTTTAAACACGCAACATGCAAAAAGTGCACGCAAAACTTTATTCGTACTGCTGTTTATACTGGTTGCCTCAAATTTTCCTTGGTCACGTGGGTAAGATGGACCGATAGAAGCTGGTTTTATTAATGTCTAAATGGCACAAAAGCATATAGCTCATAAAACGTTTCAGAGTTATTCTACAGCTCCAAATGACTTCCTTCGTCACTCCATCACCATAAACGGAGACCGACGCTGCACTGGCTCACATATTTTCTCTATAAAAGTCATTGTTTGGGCCCATGAAATGACGTCTGAGAATTATTTCCTAGCTTAAGTGCAATGCTGCGAAGGTATTCCTATACAAACGAATTTATGTGAGCCTTCCGGATGTTCATGTTGTTTTACCAGGAGCCTTAAATGCACCGTGACACAAAAATGATTGACGACGATCGGGAAAAGGCATTGTCCGACTGATCCTGCAGACTGAAAACCTGTTTTTGCTCTGAAAGACGTTTCAAACGGAGAGGACTGCGCATCACGCTCTCATGCACGTAACTGCGTGATGTTCTGGGCTGGGAATCCACGTGTAAGGCGATGATGACGTTTTCGCATCGCTGTCGAGTCGCCGCGAGCTGGTGTCAAGTTACTTAATGCTAAAATTCTACGGTTGCGCCCTTTCGACTAGATGCTTAATCCGCACCGGTATGACAAGAAATAAATAAATAAATAAAGACGGATAGAAGAAAGAAAAAGCCAGAAGGAAAGAAGAGGAAAAAAAGAGATAACAAAAAGAAGGAAAGAAATAAATTGAAGGAAGGAAGGAAGAAAGGGAGAAATGCAGAAAAGAAAGGAAGAAAGAAAGAAAAGGAGTGAAGCAAAGAAAGGAAGGATGGAAGAAAGGAAAGAAGAATGGAAGGAAGAAAAGAAAGAAAGACAGAATAAACAAGAAAGAAAAAAAGGAACAACGAAATGAATGAAGAAAGAAAGTAAAAGATAGAAAATAAGGAGAAATAAAACAGGAAAGGAAGAAAAGAGGAAAGAAACAAAGAAGAAATAAGCATTGGGCGCTGCTATGTGACTACCGAAGACAGGAGTCCCTAAACTAAATCTTCTGACAGAGCACTGACACTAGTGACAGAGATAATCAAATTTCTTCACTGAGTAATGTGGCTAATTAACAGTCAGTCTGCAAATGTGTATTAGGGAATATACGACTTTTCTTCGTTACACTGACATAAATTCCTCACCGACTCACTCATTGACTCACTAAATCACTGACTGACTCACTGAGTGACTGACTTACTGAGTGACTCACTGACTCACCGACTCATTCACTTGCTCACCCGCTCACTCGTGCAATCGTTCACCCGCCCACCAACCCACCCACCCACCCACCCACTCACTGACCCACCCACCCACTCACTCACTCACTCACTCACTCACTCACTCACTCACTCACTCACTCACTCACTCACTCACTCACTCACTCACTCACTCACTCACTCACTCACTCACTCACTCACTCACTCACTCACTCACTCACTCACTCACTCACTCACTCACTCACTCACTCACTCACTCACTCACTCACTCACTCACTCACTCACTCACTCACTCACTCACTCACTCACTCACTCACTCACTCACTCACTCACTCACTCACTCACTCACTCACTCACTCACTCACTCACTCACTCACTCACTCACTCACTCACTCACTCACTCACTCACTCACTCACTCACTCACTCACTCACTCACTCACTCACTCACTCACTCACTCACTCACTCACTCACTCACTC
>JAWQFJ010002833.1:117500-119230 GCA_034096865.1 Theodoxus fluviatilis
TTGCTGAGTTATGACAATTTTTAAAAACGTGTGTACGAAGCAACCTTACCTTTTAATTGATACTCAAATTATTATATATCCAGTGGTTGCTGAGTTATGACAATTTTTAAAAACGTGTGTACGAAAAAAGAGCTTTCAAGAAAACGACTTTTCCAGTTTGAGCCACCCCTACGTGTAATCAAACTATATCAATACCATTTGGCCCAGAACTATTTTTTGCATACATCCCTCCAGAGCCAAGGAAAATGAGCTGCTGTTTGAATGGGACCCTGCGGCTTGTAACCATACTAAATATTTGAGCAGTCTTCGCGATTATGACAAAAGAGATGTGACAATAACGTGGGGTGTTATGCAAGAAGACGATGTTTTTCCACACAGAAATTGCAGTGCCTATCTAAAGACGTCAAAAATAATCATTAAACAGAGGTTTAAATCTGAGACTCTCGGAGTATACGTTGTAGGAGTAGTCCAGCTTTCTGAATCGATTTAAATCTCAAGATCGCTGGAGTGAACCCCTTCGATGAATTTTCGGTCGTATTTCGATCTGAAGCAAGTATCCAAGTGACTCAGTTTGGGAGGACTATTCACATTTGCGCAACTGCTGATGGCAACACATCATGAAGCTGCCCGTTATCCTGACACATTGAGAACCCAGATGGTTTGTCTAGCATGAGTAATGAACAGGATTTACTTGAAGCATCTGTTGCAATAAAAGTCTACACAGTTCACTGTTCGTTCTTCTCTTCGTCTTAAATTCATTCATATATGTCATCGTGTATACAGGCATAGCACGTATTCTGCAACATCTATGGGTTGGAGGAAAGAACCCACCACGTCTCCTTATGCGGTTTGACAAAGGCGAAACTACGGAATCCGAGACACGGCTTGCTCTAACTCTAACCAGCTCTGGTGATTTTGTAGTCAATGGCATCAGCGGTAAACTTCATTCATTCATCCAAGCAGGCAGGCAGTCAGGTAATCGGTCATATTCCTCCTCCTCGTCCTCCTCCCCGTCCTACTCCTCGATCTCCTCCTCCTCGTCCTCCTCCTCGTCTTTCTTGTCCTCCTCCTCGCCCTCCTCTATTTTGTCCTCTCCTTCCATCCGTGCTCGTTCCTAATCTAGAAATAGTGATAGTCTCCGATCGGAAATAGGCTGCTAGACTATCGGAATAATACATACATGTCTAAATACTACTAATAATCACCTACTACTCATACTCACAACAATCCTCCTCCTCTCCCAACAATTCTTTTCTGTGTGTCTTTGTTCGTTGCACGTACACAGTATCCGCACTTTTCCCGCATATCCTCAATTTGCAGTATATTGTCAGGTCTCCACTGCATGGTGGCCAATGCACAGGCCAGGTGCAAGACAGGCCTGAGAAACGGAAGCCTTCAATCCCACCATTGGATGGCTCCAGACTCTTTTCATCTTGACAGTTTAATTGCTTAGCACACATATTCAGCTTACTCTTCTTACCATACCTCCTTCTATTGCTAATATTTCTCCTATACCTCTCACCTACAGTTTCATTACGATTTTGGTATTACTTCCCCACTTCTTTATCAACGTTCACCTCTCATTCTTACCTTACCTCTCTCTTGTTATCCCCTTACATCCCATCTCACCCACCACCCATCCCCTCACACTTCTCACTATCCTGAGTTCACTCTACATCTTCTGTTCTTTCCTCGTGTCCCTCCCGATTCCCTCCCCTTGTACCTACCTC
>JAWQFJ010002834.1:0-2500 GCA_034096865.1 Theodoxus fluviatilis
AGAATAGACTCACCGCGTCTCCCTGTGGTTTGGGGGCAAGAATTGACCCACCGCGTCTCCCTGTGACTTGGGGGCAAGAATAGACTCACCGCGTCTCCCTGTGGTTGGGGCAAGAATAGACTCACCGCGTCTCCCTGTGTGTTTGGGGGCGAGAATAGACTCACCGCGTCTCCCGACGCGATACGCAAAAGGCGAATGACTAGGAAACTGGTGATATGGCTTGCTTTAACAAGCTCTACTGATTTTCGTGATCGATGGTCTTATATAGCTTACAGAGATTGATAGGCTATAAAATTCCATGGTGACGGTGATGATGATGGCGATGGTGATGATGGTGATGATGATGATGATGATGATGATGATGATGATGATGATGATGATGATGATTGATGATTGATGATGGATGATGGATGATGGATTGATGATTGATTATTGATTGATGATTGATGATTGATGATTGATGATTGATGGTGGATGGTGGATGGTGGTTGGTGGATGGTTGATGGTTGATGGTTGATGGTTGATGATTGCTTGATGATTGATGCTGATGATGATGATGATAATTGATGATGATGATGATTGATAATGATGATGATTGATGATGATGAAGATGATTGATGATGATGATGATTGATGATGATTGATGATGATTGATGATGATTGATTGATTGATGATGATGATGATTGATGATGATGATGATTGATGATGATTGATGATGATGATGATTGATGATGATTGATGATGATTGATGATGACTGATTGATTGATGATGATGATGATTGATGATGGTGATGATGATGATGATGATGACGATGATGATGATGATGATGATGATGATGATGATGATGATGATGATGATGATGATGATGATTGATGATGGATGATGATTGATGATTGATGATCATGATGATGATGGAAAATAACAGTCGAGTCATCCCGTGCAGGGCTGAACCACGGCACATTATCGCCTCACACAACTGCCAACATATCGAGCTAATATGCAAAAAAAAAAACGATATTCGTTAATCAGCGTAGTTAGTCGTTCGCCTGCGTTCCATGTAGTCTTGCTGGGGAGGTAATGTGACTACTCTCCGGCAGCGTGAAGGTATAATTCTAATAGAGGAACACATTAAATTTAAACTTAAAGGGGTCGTGTTAATACTTCATTTTTCAGGGGATGCACAGTATATTTAGATCGGAATGAAGGAGAACAACACGGAGTCAAGTCTCGCTCGAGATGAGGAAGGAGGCAAATTTTCTCTGTGAATCTTTCACCGAGAGGAGAATCAATTTTAAAAGGTCTGAAAAAAGATGATAGGCCTACTGTCAATGAGTACTTCTCGCACCTTCTCCAGAGAGATTCTGCCATGACAAAGACATTATCTAACTATATATCTATTACTATTAGATATTGTCTTTGGTCATGATCACTACTGCAACAAGAAATTCCAACAACAAATTGGCGGAGCCGCTCGCCGCTCACATGTTGGATACCTTGGCTGCCGGGCTCACTCCAGAAGTTGAGTCAGTCGCCGCCCGAAGCAGCCAAAGAGCAGGAGAGTTCTACCATTATTATAATTCCAAAGAAATTACTTTACTGTCTATACCCGTGTTTAAACTGACGTCATCATTCAATTAAGCTTCCGTCGCGCCCGGAAGTGACGTTGGATTGTTTCGCGTCGCCATCAGACTATCTATTCGCTTGGAACCAGATACGAGTAGCATGGAAAGAAGGAAATACGTAAGCATGCTTTGTTAATACATTCTCCTGCATCTTGACGTAAAAGGGCAATAATGTTGTCCCCAGTATCCTCAAATGATGTTTCTACTGTCCATTGAAAAAACACTGTGTCTGCTCATCAGCAGTTGAGGTGTGAATGATGACGCGATAGCCTGCCAAATCAACTTTGTCGCTTCGCAAAGTTCTCAGAGTTTTTATATAAGGTGGTGTCGTCTTCTTACATCTGTCAGCGTTAACGTCCTTAAATAGGCCTACAGCGCAAGTTACAGTCATGACCGAATCACGAACTGGACACATGTCCAGGCTCCAGCTACGTAGTTGAGTAGAAATACTTACAGTTATACTATAGAGTATCTAGGACGGTATTGAGCTCGTCTGCGAAACATATCTCGCGCACGCACTGGATTTGATTACATTAATGAGAGAGTCGATATTTTATTTTTTAATTAACTTGTTACTTTGTACTTGGAGCACACCTCGCGCGCTCTAATTTAAGGCAATAACCAAGCAACCATGCAAAGACATGTGACAGCGAGGAGAGATGTGAGGATCCGTAGGCCCAGCGCCCAGGCATGACTGATGAACGACCAGAAACAGCGACGTCCGCAAATTGGCGATGTAGATTACAGTGAGGATGATCCTTTGTTACTCAGGCCATCAGGCTCTCAAAATGTAATTTGGAGTTCCGGATACTATCTAGGTACCCTGTGCATGATTTCGGTTTTGTAGAAGACGCTGTGAGTGTGACTGAAAGGAGA
>JAWQFJ010002834.1:7500-12500 GCA_034096865.1 Theodoxus fluviatilis
AACTGATGTATTATGATCGAGTAAACGTCAACGGGGACTCCCATGCTCTCTTCTTGTTTCTGCAGTCTGTAGTGAAAAATCTCAGGCGGTGGATGACTGTCCCTGAGAAGAGGTGCAAGGTGGCCCAGGGTGAGTGGCCATGGTCAATGGAGCCCACTGCATACCTGACCGTCCACGAGGTGCCAGAAGTGTTCCAAGAGCGCGCCATCTACACCGGATACAGGCCTCCTGGCCGGCCCTCCAGCTATTACATCCGGAGCATACTGCAGGTGCGTGTTGGGCTGGAGTGTACAAACACTACGCATGCACACGTACACGTACACACACAAAGATACATGCACGTGCGCGCACACACACACACACATGCACAGAGATATTCACGCACGCACACACACGCACAGAGACAATCACGCGCACACAGACACAAACACACACATGCACGCACACATGCACGCAAAACACACATGCATGCACGCGCAAACGTATACACACACACACACACACCGTGATTTAAAAGAAGCGCCGCCAGAAAATTAACGAGTTTGGTGAGATGTGACCCTTATGAAATCACACAGACCTAGACTTTATCCCATAACCATCGCCACCATGCTGGCCAAGGCAGCAAAGTTTGAACATGGTCACTGACGACCAAGGTGGGGGGGGGGGGGGGGGGGACAAAACTTGTAGGAGAAGCAGACATTTGACACTTCTTGCATTTCTTCCTGCACGGTAGTTTCCAAGGTAAAATGTACAAAGGCAAGACTAACAATGGAGCATGCATGTTTTGAAGAAACCAAACCAAATAAAGAACCAAACAAGCGAGTAACGATGCGCATGCAGGTATATATGTATGTATGTATGTATGTATGTATGTATGCATGTACGTATGTATGTATGTATGTATGTATGTATGTATGTATGTATGTATGTATGTATGTATGTATGTATGTATGTATGTATGTATGTATGCATGTACGCATGTATGCATGTATGTACGCATGTATGCATGCAGGTGTTTGCTCTTGTGACGCACCTTTCTCACGCTGAGAGTCACAGGATCGTATTTCTGATACGGTTATTATTTTTAACATATGACCACCTATCTCGCAAATGAGACACCCACATTTTTGTGTGTTTGCTGAACCACCGCGTTCCTGACGATTGGAAACACTGTGTCATCACCTTGATTCCGAAGAAGAACGGTGATACCTCCTCTGTAGATGACTGGCGACCCATCTCACTCCTACTGACGTCTTACAAACTCTTCACGAAGCTGCTCGTAAACCGTCACATGCCCTGGATAGTCGACACCGAGAGACTTTCCAAGCGACAGAAAGGAGCGATGCCTAGAAACGGTCTCCAGGAGAACGTCCTCTGTTTGAGAAGCAGCATCAGGGATTTTCTCCACTCGTCCTCGTCGCTATACGTGGCCTTCTTTGATGACAGGGACGCGTTCGGCGGCATACATCATCAGCTCATGATCAGGGAGCTGGCTGAAGCTGGATATCCTCAGATCTTCGTTGACATCACGGAGCAGGGGTGGATCAGTTCTTTTTTTTTTTGGGGGGGGGGGTGTTTCCAAACTTTTTTTAGGAACCGGGGGGGGGGGGGGGGAGGGGCTGTGAACGCGCAAACTGCTCAGCCGGCACAGCAAAGTGGGGTGGGGGTGGAAGAAGGCTGCAAAATGGTCCAATCTGGCGCATTCTGATGAAAAAAAAATAAATATTTTTTTTCTGTTGGGGGTGTGTTTGTCCGGAAACCCCGGAAACCCCCCCACCCCCCACCCCTCGTCCGCCCCTGCGGAGGATGTCTACAACCAATCCACTTTCCAGGTGAAGTCTGGAGGATGACTGACAAGGCCCATCAAGCATGGGAAAATCATTATCCAGGGCTGCCCGTGGAGTGTCATCATCTTCCAGCAAGGGATTGATTGACAAGTGGCTCCGCTGGATTGAGCAGCCGTATCCTGACACCTGTATCCCAAATCCCCTTCAAGGCTACGTAGATGACATCTTCTTTTCCAACACCGAAGTTGAAAACATCATGGATGCTGTACGAAAGACAGAGGCATTCATGAAAGCTGCAGGTATGCAAGTGAAACATCAGAATTGTGGAGTTTTGCTGGAAACAAACGGTCCAAAAAAAAACAGCACCGGAGATACACAGTTTCTTATCCAGTGAGACCCACTCCCAATGCATTCAAGGGACCAGCCCTACTGCTACCTTGGTTTCGACATCAGCCTGACCTCCACTGCAGCAACATCCCAAGCAGCAAAAGTAGCCGAGGAGTTCAAGACCACACTGATGAAAATCGACGCAGCTCCCCTGCCAGTCACAGCGAAGTTACAGGCCATCAACATCATGGGGTCATTCTGACTCAACTTCTTCTCCAACCTCAAAGTGCCTTGACGAGATGGAGAACGAAATAGTCCGGTTGGTGAGGAAATGGCTTCATTTGAACAATTCCTCCAACCGTGACTTCATGATCTGCCCCAGGGGGGAAGGGGGGCTAGGACTGATCAACTCTCGCACCGTTCACAACGCCACGCGCCTGTCGTTTGCACTTTCCGTCTTGAACAGCGACGACCAGCAGGTGCGAGAAACAGCTCGAGCGTCCCTACAGCTCCAGATGACGAAAAGAAAAGTACCAGCTGCCCTTCCAGGCGACGAAAACTCGTTTGCAGGATTTCATACGAACACAGAGGGAAAAGTTGAAAAGAACACCAAAGTGTTCTGGGCGAAATCAGACTGGATTCACACCATTGAAGTCTGTGTGCGTGAAAAAGCATTTCTCCTCAAAGGAACAGAAGATTTGTACACCCTCCACACCGAAGTACATGAAGCTGTCAGCGTCATGGCCAGGGACAGTAAGAGTGCCTCTACCATCATTAAAAGAAAACATCTGGCAGCTCACGCCGAAGCCTGGCGAGAGAAGCATTCTCAAGGCAGAGTACAAAGGGAGGCTACCTCTGCAGACCACAAGCTTCGTCAGCCTGCTTGCAAAACGTGGAATTGAGTGTCGACGTCGTGCGCTTTATCGTGAGGGGGAGACTACAGTTGCTTCAATGCAATAGTCTCCTAGCCACGTACTATCCGCAGCTATACAGAAGGTCGTGCTCTCTATGCAACCACTAAAGGTAAAAGGTAAAGGTAAAGGTGTAATTTTATATAGCGACTTACACCCTTTGTCTGGGTCTCAAACCGCTTTACACTTTACCCTCTGATCTCTGGGCATTTTGATCAATCCTCACTGGTACCTCACAACAAACATAGTGACAGACATTTAAGACGCACACAGTCAGGTACCAGCACCAACTCCGCTCCCTGGGGAGTATTCCAACCCGATGCTGGCGCTTGGCCGCATACAAGGGTTAATCGCACTACGTTTTGCCAACATTGCCCTCACAGGTACCCGGTTTTACTCCTGGGTGGGGACAAGCATTGCGAGTTAAGCATCTTGCTCAAGGATGCAACTCTGGGAACCGCGCAGCTTCGAACGCCGTACCCACTGGCCACAAGCGACTGTAGGTCCAGCGCGCTAACCACCTGGCCACAGAGCCCCCCCTCCAGTGACATGGTCTCTCACGTTCTGAATGGCTGCACAAAGTACCCCAAAATGTACCAAGCCAGGCACAATCGGATTATCCACCTCATTCACAGGAATCTGCCTCAAAAAGACTCCTGCAGAGTGCTCATGGACAGCGTCGTGTCTCTACAGCTGTTCCAGTCTGCCACCCCCTTTACGCCCACTGCGACAAGACCAGACCTCGCACTCATCATCGAGGAGGAGCGAGAAGTGTTGCTCGTGGAGATCTCTGTGCCCTTTGATGCGCATATTGACACATGCTATGAGAATAAATTTCAGAAGTACATTCAGCTGTGTCATGACATCACTGCGCTGGGGTACAGATGCCTGGTGATCTGCATAGTGATCGGCAGCCTGGACACTGTGCACAGACGGGTGGTGTCGGGGCTGGAGTTGCTAGGGTGTCCGCGCTTCTCGTCCAAGTGGCGTGCGCGATATCTCAGAATCAGCGCAGCCCTAGGGTCCTTCCAGGTGTGGCATAGGCGGCACTGTGACCTGAGAACAAGAACTGCCCATGTCCCGAACTCACAAACTGAAATCATGAACTTTTGATTCGGTACCGCGCTCATCCGTGATAACATTCGTTTAGCCCTCGCGTTGTCTCGCATTTTCGCGGTAGACGAAAACAACCGTCTGCGTCCATTACGAGCTGTGACAACATGTGCCAATCGGTGCTCTCAGTTCGATATCGTAAAACATGTCCATGAAGGCATATTATCAATTGCAGGAGAGCAAATATTGTTGTACTAATTTTGCACAAGAATCCTGAATAAAACTGGTTTGTTTGTATGTATGTATGGATGTTTGACTCGATTTGTGGTGAAGGGTCGGTTCCAACTGCTGGAAACTATAGCGCTGTCAACAACAGGTACTATCCAGAAACATACCCGCGCGAGTGTTCACAGTGTGGATTTCGTACAGACACAAATTCTCACGCATTGAATGGATGTAGGAGACTGCGGGGTCTGTATGTACACAGAGCCTTCAAGGTCAACCAACTAAACCTAGCAATGACATCATACACTAAGAACTCGCTTTTTCCAGCACAACAAGTGCACTGTTGGCAAGTTAGCTTCTGTTCAGTCCTTAAGATCTTGTCGTTTGACAGGCGGTCGTAACTGAGAAGCAGAAAAGGTCGACACTGGTGAGGCGCCATGTACGTCAGAGTTCAAGCACGGGGCCTTAGTTGCTTGGGTATATCCGTGTAATTATCTTGTCACGTGGCCTTCGATTGCAGATACACAACGAGACGGTGAACATCTGGACACACAGTCTGGGTCTGCTTATCATCGGCTACCTCACCTGGGCCAAAGTGACGTCACTGCCACCCGATCGCACAGAGTTCGCTCCCCTGTTTCTAGGATACGGCTTCTGCTGCATGGTGTGCTGTGCAGCTAGTGTGGCGGCCCACACC